>MCJB01048417.1:34537-47832 GCA_002018475.1 Nicotiana obtusifolia | reverse complement strand
TATAAAAATGAGTTTTTCCAATTGAAATGACATTGATCGAAATGGGATTATTGAATTATTTTCAGAGTCGCCACTTGGAAATTTAAATTGGTGTTCCAAGTCACCGGTATCCCAGATCGAGGAAAAGTTTGACTCTCATAAAGAAGTCTGCGAACCAGAAATTCTGAGTAAGGAATTCTGTTAACCCGCGGGAAGGTATTAAGCACCCTCGGGTTCCGTGGTTTTAGCACGGTCGCTTATTGTTATAATTGGCTTATTATCTGATCTTATACCTGTTATTAACCTATGGGCATTTTGCCTCATTCCGCTTTTCCGATTTTAAAGTTTTATAAGGAAAATTGCAATGTCAATCAAACGATGCCACAAATCACGTCACATAAATGCACCCGCGGCTTGTAACATCTTTTAATTAAACATCAAGATTTGAAATTTGGGTCACATAAATGCGCACCCGAAGTTAGGAAGTTCAATTATTAAAATAACGCGCCTAAAGCAGCTACGCGTTTTTAACTTTTTGAGGGCCATGAATCTTTGCTAAATAGCGCACCTCGACTTTTCTAAATGTTCAAGTAATGAGGGCCATGTATCTGTAGATTTTGTTTGGCATGGCACGCCTCGAACTAATTTAAAGGGCTCCACTATTTAAATTGTTAAATCGGGTCACCTAAAAGGCACCCCCGAAGTTCGTATTGTCACTATGTCACGGAAACCGTACCCATAGTGGTAACACAATTAATCACACTTACAAAGCAAGTTACTAAAGTTTGAAACATTAAGACTCATTCATTAATTATTTAATTAAGAGGGCCATTGAGGACTATTGCTAATTGTATGGCACACCTCTATTGTTTATAGGCACTTTTATTGCTATGCACTTAGAAGAAAAAAAAACATATGGCCTAATTAATTTCTAATGAACAAACAGATCGAATCCAATTATTTGACGCAAGTATATTTGCAAATATGGTCACTGATTGTGTAAAATGACACAATTGGATTATAGATGGGATTTTCTACATTAGCAATACTGCTCCAATGTAATGAATTTAACAAAGTGAGCTATGATTGAAATTTGTGGTACAACGGATCAGTCAATCAATATGATTCTACTAACGAATATAAATAACAGCAAGAGTATGAATATTTTAAAACATATGACATTGACAACACTTTTCCAGAGTAGCCATTTCTTATGAATCCATCAACGTGATTTTTGGTTACACATGTTGGCCGCTAAAGTAACAAATACAACTATAACTTGAGGATTTTTATGCTGCCACTAAGACAGTGATAATCTATGAAGCTCCAGATGAGGCTGCTACGAGTTACAACTATAGCAATTGAAAACTTGCTTCTGAGCACTCTTTTGAATCTAAACAGTCCGACCACATGGAGTGTTTAACCAAGATAATGTATTAGGTCCTCAACATAAATCCAAGTTATGAATAATCCAGAAATACCTCTCATCAAAACTTTAAAAAAACAGACTCAAGATAGCAAAGGTCCTTATCAACAAATAAACACACCAAGCGAAGTAATACTGAACATAGCGAAACATACAGGGTAACAGTGGCTTAATACTATACAGACTAGTTATCAGTCCTTTTTAGACATAAAGCAAATCGCAATGTATTCTTGCACGAACAAGAACATAACCACTGAAATTATTTAACAGCAGGTACGAGATTATCAATATGAGCAGTAACTCCAAGTGCACAAAATTGAGCTATTAAACATCGACTAATTCTTCCATTTAACTTTGAATGAAGTTACAAGAGAGTTTCAACACTTACCTGAGTTAAGTAAACAATCTAACAACTTCGTCGGAGCAGCAGCAAACACTGGTAAACAGCAACTAACCAACGATTAATCAGATGAACTTGTATTCAATATCGCACGAATTTTCTCTTCTTCTTTTTTGTTTTCTCTCAGACCCCTGTTTATCTCCTCTGTTTTTCCCTCAATATTTTCAGACTTAAAACTCTCTCTAAATGGCTTCCTCTCCCAGATCCTCTCTTTTGCTTTTTTTTTTAATTTTCAGCCCCTTTCAGAATGAACGGACCCTTTCCTTTATACCCCCCAAAACAGAATTCTCCTTTTCTTTTTATCTTTTAGATTCTTTTCTGAAAACTTCTGTTAATCCCTCCCCACACTCCTTTCATCCGCCCCTTGCATGTGCTGGTAACAGAAGTTTGTTACCAACTTCCAAAAACTACACTTCACCCCCTTATTTGTTCATTTTGATTCCTAATTACCCCTTCTAGAAACTTCCTCTAATTTCTGATTTTATAACGGGCCAGACTGATCTTGTACCCTACTTGGGCTTATACTTTAGAGCTTATTGCCTTTAAGATGTAACCCTTTGACAACTCAACGATTTTTACTACTTTTCGGACTAACCTAAATTAAAACGAAAATGGCTATTTTTGCAAAGACTCCAAAAATCAGAAAGAAAAGAGGTAGAAGATGAATGGACCCAAAATACCTAAGAAAGTGAAACGGAACGGAATAGTAGATTACCTCGAGCAGAATCTTCTAAAAATTCCAATTTTAAGTTAAAACATACTTTAACCATGTGTTCTTGTTAAGAACACATGGTTAAAGTTTGTCTTAAGCTCAAAATTGCTCGACAAGTCTGATTTTGCAAGTTATGGCTTTCTTCTGATTTTGTCTAAAATCGTTTGATTTTAGGACTTTGGTGAACACTGGGATGTCGATTGGGAGTGAGGGAGTGATAGGGGTGAGTTGGTGTGGATTTGTGGCGGATTTGGGACCAGAAACGGCCATGGCCGTGTGGTTGAGGAAGCTTCTAGGGTTTTCAGTTCATGGGGTGTTCGGAAGTGATGAGCTGGGGGGGTGTTGTTTGGGGACAGGTATATAGGTAAAGGATGGGGGTTCTGAGCCGTTGATCTTGTTAAGATCAACGGCCCAGATGGGCTGGTTAAGAACTGAAACGGGGTCGTTTAGGCTAAACGGGGAGGGTAAATGTATTGGGCTGCCCGGTCATTTCAAATTGGGCCTGATTTAAAGCTTAAAAAATGTATGGCCCAGTCTAGTTCTTCTTCCCCTTTGTTTCATTTGTTTATTTATACTACTTATTATTTTAATTAATTTTAACCACTAAAAGACTTAATAATGAAATCCTATTTTATCTAAGATGTGACATTAATTTAAATACTATTTATAAAATTATAAAAACCCTGGAATCTAAGAAATGAAGGTTAAAATTAAAGGAAATTGTAACATGAATCATTTTTGTGATTTTTTCAATTTTATAAAATAACTAATTACTAACTTAATCCTAAGAATGTAAAATAAATCCTAAATGCAATGCATGATATTTTTTGAGTATTTTCATGAATTAATTAACTAACAATTGAGTAATTAAATATCTAATAAAATCCTAAAAGGACTAATAATTAATTAAAAATTATTTAATGATTTCTATAAAGGTAATTCGGGTGCGGTAAAAATCACGTGCTCACACCTAGTGACTCGCTGAGTGTTCCTGTTTATGTGTCCACTCCGGTGAGTGATTCCATTGTGGTAGACTGAGTCCATCGTTCCTGTGTGGTAGTGATTGGGGGTTTTGAGACCCGTGTAGACTTTTACTTTTGGATATGGTTGATTTTGATATCATATTGGGGATAGACTGGCTATCACCTTACCACGCCATCCTGGACTGCCATGCCAAGACTGTGACCTTAGCTTTACCGGGTATGCCTCGTTTGGAGTGGAAAGGGACTCCTAGTCATTCCACCCGTAGCATTATCTCTTATGTGAAGGCTCGACGTATGGTCGAGAAGGGATGTTTGATTTATCTGGCTCATGTTCGTGATGCCTGTGCTGAGGTCCTCTCTATTGAGTCCGTGCCCGTGGTCCGTGAGTTTCCCGAGGTCTTCCCCTCCGACCTGCCGGAAGTGCCACCCGACAGGGATATTGACTTCTGTATTGATTTGGCTCCGGGCACTCAACCCATTTCTATTCCGCCGTATCGCTTGGCCCCGCCAGAGTTAAAAGAATTGAAAGAGCAGTTGCAAGACTTGCTCGAGAAGGGTTTCATTAGACCCAGTGTTTCACCTTGGGGTGCGCCCGTGCTGTTTGCTAAAAAGAAGGACGGGTCAATGAGAATGTGCATCGATTACCGACAGTTGAACAAAGTTACAATCAAAAATAAGTACCCATTGCTGAGGATCGATGATTTGTTTGATCAGCTCCAGGTTGCCAGGGTATTTTCAAAAATTTTATTTGAGGTCTGGTTACCACCAGTTGAAGATTAGGGCATCTGATGTCCCTAAGACAGCTTTCCGTACTCGGTACGGGCATTATGAATTCTTGGTTATGTCCTTCGGGTTGACAAATGCCCCATCAGCTTTTCTGGACTTGATGAACCGAGTGTTCAGGCCTTACCTGGATTCGTTTGTGATAGTTTTCATCGATGACATCCTGGTATATTCCCCCAGCCAGGAGGAGCACGCGCAGCATCTAGAGTGGTTCTTCAGACTTTGAGGGATAATCGGTTGTATGCTAAATTTTCAAAATGTGAATTCTGGCTGAGTTCGGTTGCAATTCTGGGGCATATTGTATCGGCAGAGGGTATTCAGGTTGATCCGAAAAAGATTGAGGTAGTCAAGAACTAGCCTAGGCCGGCATCAGTCATAGAGATTCGGAGTTTCTTGGGACTGGCAGGCTACTATCGTCGGTTCGTGGAGGGGTTCTCATCGATTACAGCCCCGATAACCAAGTTGACTCAGAAAGGTGTCTAGTTCCAGTGGTCGGAAGAGTGTGAGGCGAGCTTCTAGAAGCTCAAGATAGCTCTGACCACAGCACCAGTGTTAGCTTTGCCCACAGGCTCAGGGCCTTACATGGTTTATTGTGATGCCTCTCGTATTGGGCTTGGTGCAGTGTTAATGCAACAGGGCAAGGTCATTGCCTATGCTTCGAGACAATTGAAGATTCATGAGAAAAACTATCCGGTGCATGATTTGGAATTGGCAGCCATAATTCATGCCTTGAAGATTTGGAGGCACTACTTCTATGGCGTGCCGTGTGAAGTGTTCACGGATCATAAGAGTCTTCAATATCTGTTCAAGCAGAAGGAGCTAAACTTGAGACAGAGGAGGTGGTTGGAATTGTTAAAGGACTATGATGTCACTATCTTATACCTCCCGGGAAAGGCCAATATGGTGGCCGATGCTTTGAGTAGAAAGTAAGCCAGTATGGGCAGTCTCGCTTATATTCCGGTCGGTGAAAGACAACTTGCCATGGACGTTCAGACCTTGGACAATAGGCTTGTGAGATTAGACATCTCGGTATCTAATCGGGTGTTGGCTTGCATGATTTCTCGGTCTTCCTTATACAATCGCATCAGGGAGCGTCAGTATGACGATCCCCATTTGCTTGTCCTTAAGGACAGAGTCCAGCATAATGATGCTAAAGATGTGACCATCGGCGACGATGGAGTGTTGAGGATGCAGGGCCGGATTTGTGTGCCCAATGTGGATGGGCTACGGGAGTTGATTCTGGAGGAGGCCCATAGCTCACGGTATTCTATTCATCCGGGTGCCACAAAGATGTACCAGGATTTGAAGCAACATTATTGGTGGAGAAGAATGAAGAAGGATATTGTGGGTTTCGTAGCCCGGTGTCTCAACTGTCAGCAAGTAAAATATGAACACTAGAGGTCGGGTGGTTTGCTTCAGCAGATAGCCATTCCCGAGTGGAAGTGGGAGCGGATCACTATGGACTTTGTTGTTGGACTCCCACGAACTTTGAAGAAGTTCAATGCTATATGGGTGATTATGGATCGGCTGACCAAGTCCGCGCATTTCATCCCTGTGTGTACTACCTATTCTTCAGAACGGTTGGCAAGGATTTATATCCGAGAGATTGTTCGGCTGCATGGTGTTCCAGTTTCTATCATTTCTGATAGAGGTACTCACCTCGCAGTTCTGAAAGGCCGTGCAGAGGGAGTTGGGTACTCAGGTGGAACTGAGCACAGCATTTCATCCTCAAACGGATGGGCAGTCCGAACGTACCATTCAGATCATGGAGAACATGTTGCGTGCCTGTGCTATTGATTTCAGAGGTTCATGGGATGAATTTCTTCCTCTTGCAGAGTTCGCTTATAACAACAGCTATCAGTCAAGTATTCGGATGGATCCATATGAGGCTCTGTATGGGAGACGATGTAGATCTCCGGTCAGTTGGTTCGAGCCCGGCGAAGCGAGGCTATTGGGGACTGACTTGGTTTGGGATCTCTAGAAAAGGTGAAGGTAATCCAGGAGAGGCTCCGTACAGCACAGTCGAGGCAAAAGAGTTATGCCGATAGAAAGGATCGAGATTCGTCTTACATGGTTGGTGACAAGGTCTTGCTGAAAGTTTCGCCCATGAAAGGTGTTACGAGGTTCGGAAAGAAAGGGAAATTGAGTCCTCGGCTCATTGGGCCTTTTGAGGTACTTCAAAGTGTTGGGGAGGTGGCTTATGAGCTAGCCTTTCCACCCAATCTATCGAGTGTACACCCAGTATTTCATGTTTCTATGCTCCGGAAGTATATTGGAGACCCGTCTCATATTTTGGACTTCAGCACGATTCATTTGGATGATGATTTGACCTATGAGGTGGAGCCAGTGGCAATTTTGGATCGTCAGGTTCAGAAGTTGTGGTCCAAGGAGATAGCTTCAGTGAAAGTTCAGTGGAGAGGTCGGTCCGTGGAAGAGGCTACCTGGGAAACCGAGCAAGTGATGCGGAGCAGATATCCTCACCTATTTGAAACTTCAGGTATGTTTCTTGATCCGTTCGAGGACGAACGTTTATTTAAGAGGGGGAGAATGTGACGACCCGGCCAGTCGTCTCGTGGGTTACCACTCCGTCCTCCCCATTTTCTATCTCATTATATTTCGTTATCTATGTTTTATGTAATAAAGTTGAGTAAGTTGCATTCGGAGTAAAATCAGTAAGAAATGAGACACTTAGTCCCTTTCAAGAAGGCTTAAGTTGTTAAAGTCAACCGTATGTTGACTTATGAGTTAGAAGGCTCGGATGTGAATTCCGATGATCCGGTTAGTTTCGGGAGAGGATTTATGACTTAGGAGAGTGATCGGAATTAGTTTTGGAGGTCCCGTGTAGAAATCAGGCTTGAGTTGGTAAAGTTAGAATTTTGGCGATTTCCGGTTGATAGGCAAGATTTTGATCCGAGAGTCGGAATGGAATTCCGAAAGTTGATGTAGCTTCGATATGTGATTTATGACTTGGGTGAAAAATTTTAGGTCATTCGGACGTGGTTTGGTCGGGTTTAGATCAAAAGAGCGATTTAGAAGATTTTGAGATCCTTAGGCTTGAATCCGATGCGAATTTGATGTTATGATGTTAATTTGAAAGTTCCGAAGGTTGGAACAAGTTTTAATAATGTTATGGGACATGTTGGAGTGCTTGGTTGAAGTCCTGAGGGTCTCGAATGGATTTTGGATGGTTGATGGAGTTTAACTTTGGCATTTCAAGAATGTGCCGGTGGCGTATCTTCAAGAATAAGTGGTATCATATAATCCAAATGAACTCCAAATTCAGTTTTGATTGAAGCATTAGATCCGTATCGAAATTTCGAAGCCATGGAAAAAATAATTGTCCAATTCGGATATCATATGAGAAAGTTATGCCTATTTTCGTATCGGGGAAAAATTCTGCAGACAGAACGATAGCAGAATTGACATGCGAACCACATTTTTGGCAAACAGGATCGCATTTTTGACCTGAAGAGGGTGTTTTAACCCGTTTTTTGACACTTTTTAAGTAGAACCCAATGCCTATCTTGTTCTATAAGATCCATTTTCGTTACCTACGAAGAAGAACACCTTCAAACACTATAGAATCACCATAAATCAACCTCAAACCATATTCAAAGGAGATTTTCATGGATAAATTCTTAAAGGAAGGGTTTGTGTCACCTTAAACATACTTGGGGCCATAGAACTCGGATTGAAACAAATCTTGAAGCAAGTATTGGGAGATTTTCAAGAAAAACATCGGGGTAAGTATTCCTAACTAAATTTTCGAGGAATTACCTCAGTTCATCACTGTTTTTAGCAATTAATGGGTAATTTAAGTTGAGAAAATTGTGGGAAAACCCTAAAGCTTAGACTTGAGGGTTGGAGGTCGATCCGGTGTCGGAATTCGACAAATTTTATATGGTTGAACTCGTATCGTAATGGGTTATCACATTTTGTGGGTTTTGTACGATTACGAGAAGTGGGCCCCACTTGCAATTTTGAATTAAATTTCAGATTTTAATCCGAAAAATTTATAAATTCATATGGAGTTAGTTTCTACTATGTGTATTGAGTGTATTAAATTATTTGTGACTAGATTCGAAGCCTTCGGACGCAAAGTTTCAAGGCAAAGGTTTGTCGGAACCTTGAATTCAGTTGCAAAGCGAGGTAAGTATCCGTTCTAACCTTAGCTTGAGGGATTAGAAGTCGCGTTCTATTTTTTAAATTTATTACTTTAAGTATGACGTATAGGCATGGTGACGAGTGCCTCTATGTTGGTGTCAAGCATGACCGTGGGTCGTGTATGGATGATTGTTTTGATGTTATTGTTCTCTTGTTGAGAAATTCTGATATTGTTTTGTTTCCTTACTGAAATTCTTGTGATTTGTGTGATGACTATTGAAATGGGAGCGGGTGGTACGCCTACCACAAATTTAAGGAAATGGGGTCGAGTTGCACGCCTGCAACAGGATTTTAAGGAAATGGGGTCGAGTTGCACGCCTGCAACATGGACATAATGAAATGGGGTCGGGTAGTACGCCTACCACAGATTATATTGAAATGGGGTCGGGTGGCACGCCTGCCCCAAGATATTGGGAAATGGGAGCGGGTGGTACGCCTACCACAGATTATAATGAAATGAGGTTGGGTGGCACGCCTGCCACAAGATATTGTGAAATGGGAGTGGGTGGTACGCCTACCACAGATTATATGGAAACGGGGTCGAGTTGCACGCCAGCAACAGGATTTTTAAGGAAATGGGATTGAGTTGCATGCCTGCAACAGGATGTGACAGAAAGTGAAATTTGACTGAAATTTTCTCTTGATTTGTGTTGGAATTTAATTTGTAGTTCCTTTACTATTCATCTATGATCTGTTGTTTTAACTGTTATCCCGAAGTATATCCCCTTTTTCTTCTCTCATTTCCACTTAATTGGTTCATTTATTTATATCTTTCTTCTATAAATGTGTGTGTGTGTATATATATATATATATATATATATATATATATATATATATATTGGTATATAACTGCACAGGTTTATTAGGAGTCTGGTCCTAGCCTCGTCACTACCTCGCCGGGGTTAGGCCAGGCACTTACCAGCACATGAGGTCGGTTGTGCTGATACTACACTCTGCACTCTTTTGTGCAGATCCCAGTACTGCAGGCTTTGGACTGTAAGGAGCTTCCGGCTTCTGATTATCAGGCGACCTAACGTAGTCCTGCAGGCGTCCGCGGACCTTGGAGTCTCCTGCTTTATATTTTATCTGTTTCTTAATTTTGTAGTCCCAAACCCTTACTTGTAGTAAATCTTAGACAGTCTGTAAAACTGTGACACCAGATCTTGGGTAGTTTGTAAAGAGATATTATTTGCAATATTTTATGCATTTCGCTCATTTAATTGTATTGTTTATTTATGTTTGGTTTTAGTTGAATGGATTTCTAATGAAAACGTGATAAATAATTCGGTTGATTGGCTTTCCTAGCTTTCACTAGTAGGCGCCGTCACGACTCCCGAGGGTGGGAAATCCGGGTCGTGACAGGTTGGTATCAGAGCCCTAGGTTTACATGGGTCTCACAGTTCACAGACAAGCTTAGTAGAGTCTGAGGGATCGGTACGGAAACGTCCGTATTTATCCCCTAGAAGCTATAGAGTTAGTAAAAACTTCATATTTGTTCTTTCTTATCGTGCGGTTTGTTTCTTAATGTTAATTGAATTCCTATTCTGTTCCTCGCAGATGGCGAGAACACGCGCTTCCTCTTCTACCGCTCAACAGCCCGAGCCCGCAGCAACAGCTCCTACACGGGGCAGATGGAGAGGCCGAGGTCGTGCTAGGGGTCGAGGCAGGGGCAGAACTCAGCCTCCTACAGCGGCACCAATGGCAGAACCTCAAATTGATCTTGAAGAAGAGGTTCCAGCCCCAGCCGCTCCGGTGGACCCAGCTCAGGTCCCAGAGGGGTTTATTGCTACCCCAGTTCTTCAGGACGCTCTGGTCCGATTGGTGGGCCTTATGGAGAATGTTACTCGAGCAGGCTTACTCCCTGCAGCCCCAGCCACTTCTCAAGCTGGAGCAGGGGCTCAGACTCCTACTACTCTTACTCCGGAGCAGGTAGCTCCCCAGGCTCAGGCTCCGGTGGTTCAGCCAGCTGTGGCAGTTCAGCCGGGAGCAGTAGCTCAGCCCGGCAATGGAGCTGCTATGTCCGCCGATGCCTTGTGGAGATTGGATAGGTTCACCAAACTCTTTACTACCACTTTCAGCGGTGCTTCATCGGAGGATCACCAGGATTTTCTATACAGTTGCCACGAGGTCCTCAGGAATATGGGTATTGTTGAGACCAAAAGGGTAGATTTTGCGGCATTTCGCCTGTCTGGATCCGCCAAGACTTGGTGGAGGGATTATTGCTTGACTATACCAGCCGATCTGCCATTTTTAACTTGGGAACAGTTTACAGAGTTATTTCTGGAAAATTTTCTCCCTGTCACTTAGAGAGAGGCTTATCAGAGGCAGTTTGAGCGCCTTCAACAGGGGTCCATGACAGTTACCCAGTATGAGTCCAGGTTCATTGACTTGGCTCGACATGCTCTCATCATACTTCCTTCAGAGAGGGAGAGGGTGAGGAGATTTATTGACGGTCTCATTCAGCCAATTCGCCTCCAGATGGCTAGAGAGACTGGGAGTGAGATCACTTTCTAGGAGGCGGTCAATAGCCTGCAGAGTCAAGGTGGTCATGGGTCGGATAAGAGACCCCGTCACTCCGGCAGACTCATTGGAGCTTCGTCTGGAAACAGGGATTCCTATGGTAGAGGCCATCCTCCTAGGCCTTTTCAATCAGCTCTTCAGGTTTCCCACAACGCTTCAGGTAATCGTGGTTCCCAAGTACAACATCTTGATCAGCAGTACCTCAGTGCACCACCGCTTCAGAGTCTCCAGCATCGACAGTCGAGGGCTTGTTTTACTTGTGGTGACCCGAGGCACATTGCTAGAAATTGTCCTCAGGTTTCGAGCAGTTCTCCGCATCAGGGTTCTCGTGCTGCGTTACAGGCACCAGATGTTCCGCAGTTAGCTAGAGGTAGAGGTAGAGGTGCTGGAGGTGGAGGTCAGGTCGGCAGAGGTGGGGGCCAGCCAGCAGCAGGCCGTCCAAGGGATGTGGCTCAGGGTGGTGGGGCTCAGCCCCGATGTTATACTTTCCCAGCCCGGCCCGAGGCAGAGGCTTCGGATGTAGTGATTACAGGTACGGTTCTGGTTCGTGACAACGATGCTTCAGCCTTATTTGATCTAGAGTCTACCTACTCGTATGTCTCATCTTATTTTGCACCATATCTGGCCATGCCTAGTGACTTGCTGAGTGTTCCTGTTTATGTGTCCACTCCGGTTAGTGATTCCATTGTGGTGGATCGAGTCCATCGTTCCTATGTGGTAGTGATTGGGGGTTTTGAGACCCGTGTAGACTTATTACTTTTGGATATGGTTGATTTTGATATCATATTGGTGATGGACTGGCTATCACCTTACCACGCCATCCTTGACTGCCATGCCAAGACTGTGACCTTAGCTTTACCGGGTATGCCTCGTTTGGAGTGGAAAGGGACTCCTAGTCATTCCACCCGTAGCATTATCTCTTATGTGAAGGCTCAATGTATGGTCGAGAAGGGATGTTTGGCTTATCAAGCTCATGTTCGTGATACCAGTGCTGAGGTCCTCTCTATTGAGTCTGTGCCCGTGGTCCGTGAGTTTCCCGAGGTCTTCCCCTCCGACCTGCCGGGGGTGCCACCCGACAGGGATATTGACTTCTGTATTGATTTGGCTCTGGGCACTCAACCCATTTCTATTCCATCGTATCGCATGGCCCCGCCAGAGTTAAAAGAATTGAAAGAGCAGTTGCAAGACTTGCTCGAGAAGGGTTTCATTAGACCCAGTGTTTTACCTTGGGGTGCGCCCGTGCTGTTTGTTAAAAAGAAGGACGGGTCAATGAGAATGTGCATCGATTACCGACAGTTGAACAAAGTTACAATAAAAAATAAGTACCCATTGCCGAGGATCGATGATTTGTTTGATCAGCTCCAGGGTGCCAGGGTATTTTCAAAAATTAATTTGAGGTTTGGTTACCACCAGTTGAAGATTAGGGCATCCGATGTCCCTAAGACAGCTTTCCGCACTCGGTACGGGCATTATGAATTCTTGGTTATGTCCTTCGGTTTGACAAATGCCCCAGCAGCTTTTCTGGACTTGATGAACCGAGTGTTCAGGCCTTACCTGGATTCGTTTGTGATAGTTTTCATCGACGACATCCTGGTATATTCCCCCAGCCAGGAGGAGCACGCGCAGCATCTCAGAGTGGTTCTTCAGATTTTGAGGGATAATCGGTTGTATGCTAAATTTCCAAAATGTGAATTCTGGCTGAGTTCGGTTGCAGTTCTGGGTCATATTGTATCGGCAGAGGGTATTCAAGTTGATCCGAAAAAGATTGAGGCAGTCAAGAACTGGCCTAGGCCGGCATCAGTCACAGAGATTCGGAGTTTCTTGGAACTGGCAGGCTACTATCGTCGGTTCGTGGAGGGGTTCTCATCGATTACAGCCCCGATGACCAAGTTGACTCAGAAAGGTGTCCAGTTCCAGTGGTTGGAAGAGTGTGAGGCGAGCTTCCAGAAGCTCAAGACAGCTCTGACCACGGCACCAGTGTTAGCTTTGCCCACAGGCTCAGGGCCTTACACGGTTTATTGTGATGCCTCTCGTATTGGGCTTGGTGCAGTGTTAATGCAACAGGGCAAGGTCATTGCCTATGCTTCGAGGCAATTGAAGATTCATGAGAAAAACTATCCGGTGCATGATTTAGAATTGGCAGCCATAATTCATGCCTTGAAGATTTGGAGGCACTACTTATATGGCGTGCTATGTGAAGTGTTCACGGATCATAAGAATCTTCAATATCTGTTCAAGCAGAAGGAGCTAAACTTGAGACAGAGGAGGTGGTTGGAATTGTTAAAGGACTATGATGTCACTATCTTATACCACCCGGGAAAGGCCAAT
>MCJB01048417.1:17511-34467 GCA_002018475.1 Nicotiana obtusifolia | reverse complement strand
TGCCATGGACGTTCAGACCTTGGCCAATAGGCTTGTGAGACTAGACATCTCGGAATCTAACCAGGTGTTGGCTTGCGTGATTTCTCGGTCTTCCTTATACGATCGCATCAGGGAGCGTCAGTATGACGATCCCCATTTGCTTGTCGTTAAGGACAGAGTCCAGCATAATGATGCTAAAGATGTGACCATCGGCGACGATAGAGTGTTGAGGATGCAGGGCCGGATTTGTGTGCCCAATGTGGATGGGCTACGAGAGTTGATTCTGGAGGAGGCCCATAGCTCACGGTATTCTATTCATCCAGGTGCCGCAAAGATGTACCAAGATTTGAAGCAACATTATTGGTGGAGAAGAATTAAGAAGGATATTGTGGGGTTCGTAGCCCGGTGTCTCAACTGTCAGCAAGTAAATATGAACACCAGAGGCCGGGAGGTTTGCTTCAGCAGATAGCCATTCCTGAGTGGAAGTTGGAGCGGATCACTATGGACTTTGTTGTTGGACTCCCACGGACTTTGAAGAAGTTCGATGCTATATGGGTGATTGTGGATCGGCTGACCAAGTCCGCGCATTTCACCCCTGTGTGTACTACCTATTCTTCAGAACGGTTGGCAAGGATTTATATCCGAGAGATTGTTCGGCTGCATGGTGTTCCAGTTTCTTTCATTTCTGATAGAGGTACTCAGTTCACCTCGCAGTTCTGGAAGGCCGTGCAGAGGGAGTTGGGTACTCAGGTGGAACTGAGCACCGCATTTCATCCTCAGACGGATGGGCAGTCCGAACGTACCATTCAGATCCTGGAGGACATGTTGTGTGCCTGTGCTATTGATTTCAGAGGTTCATGAGATGAATTTCTGCCTCTTGCAGAGTTCGCTTATAACAACAGCTATCAATCAAGTATTCGGATGGCTCCGTATGAGGCTCTGTATGGGAGACGATATAGATCTCCGGTCAGTTGGTTCGAGCCCGGCGAAGCTAGGCTATTTGGGGACTGACTTGGTTTGGGATGCTCTAGAAAAGGTAAAGGTAATCCAGGAGAGGCTCCGTACAGCACAGTCGAGGCAAAAGATTTATGCCGATAGAAAGGTTCGAGATTCGTCCTACATGGTTGGTGAGAAGGTCTTGCTGAAGGTTTCTCCCATGAAAGGTGTTATGAGGTTCGGAAAGAAAGGGAAATTGAGTCCTCGGTTCATTGGGCCTTTTGAGGTACTTCGGAGAGTTGGGGAGGTGGCTTATGAGCTAGCCTTGCCACCTAAGCTGTCGAGTGTACACCCAGTATTTCATGTTTCTATGCTCCGGAAGTATATTGGATACCCGTCTCATATTTTGGACTTCAGCACAATTCATTTGGATGATGATTTGACCTATGAGGTGGAGCCAGTGGCAACTTTGGATCGTCAGGTTCGGAAGTTGAGGTCCAAGGAGATAGCTTCAGTGAAAGTTCAGTGGAGAGGTCGGTCCGTGGAAGAGGCTACCTGGGAAACCGAGAAAGAGATGCGGAGCAGATATCCTCACCTATTTGAAACTTCAGGTATGTTTCTTGACCTGTTCGACGACGAACGTTTGTTTAAGAGGGGGAGAATGTGACGACCCGGCCAGTCGTCTCATGGGGTACCACTCCGTCTTCCCCGTTTTCTGTTTCATTATATTTCGTTATCTATGTTTTATGTAATAAAGTTGAGTAAGTTGCATTTGGAGTAAAATCAGTAAGAAATGAGACACTTAGTCCCTTTCAAGAAGGCTTAAGTTGTAAAAGTCAACTGTATGTTGACTTATGAGTTAGAAGGATCGGATGTGAATTCCGATGATTCAGTTAGTTTCGGGAGAGGATTTATGACTTAGGAGAGTGATCGGAATTAGTTTTGGAGGTCCAGTGTAGAATCAGGCTTGAGTTGGTAAAGTTAGAATTTCGGCGATTTTCGGTTGATAGGCGATATTTTGATCCGAGGGTCAGAATGGAATTCCGAAAGTTGCTGTAGCTTTGATATGTGATTTATGACTTGTGTGCAAAATTTCAGGTCATTCGGACGTGGTTTGGTTGGGTTAAGATCAAAAGAGCGATTTAGAAGATTTTGAGATCCTTAGGCTTGAATCCGATGCGAATTTGATGTTATGATGTTAATTTGAACGTTCCGAAGGTTGGAACAAGTTTGAATAATGTTATGGGACATGTTGGAGTGTTTGGTTGAAGTCCCGAGGGTCTCGAATGGATTTTAGATGGTTGATGGAGTTTAACTTTGGCATTTCAAGAATGTGCCGGTGGTGTATCTTTAAGAATAAGTGGTATCATATTATGCAAATTAACTCCCAAAGTTTTGATTGAAGAATTAGATCTGTATCGAAATTTCGAAGCCATAGCAAAAAGAATCGTCCAATTCGGACATCGTATGATAAAGTTATGCCTATTTTCGTGTCGGGAAAAAATTCTGCAGACATGTCAATTCTACAATCGCAGAATCGACATGCGAACCACATTTTTGGCCCAGAATGTCGCATTTTGAGGCAGAAACTGGGGGCGAGAAATGCGACCAAAATGCGAACCGCAAAGGTGAAATGCGGTCCGCATTTTTGGCAAATAGGATCGCATTTTTGACCTGAAGAGGGTGTTTTAACCCGATTTTTGACACTTTTTAAGTAGAACCCAATGCCCATCTTGTTCTATAAGATCCATTTTTGTTACCCACGAAGAAGAACACCTTCAAACACCATAGAATCACCATAAATCAACCTCAAACCATATTCAAAGGAGATTTTCATGGATAAATTCTTAAAGGAAGGGTTTGTGTCACCTTAAACATACTTGGGGCCATAGAACTCGAATTGAAGCAAATCTTGAAGCAAGTATTGGGAGATTTTCAAGAAAAACATCAGGGTAAGTATTCCTAACTAAATTTTAGAGGAATTACCTCAGTTCATCACCGTTTTTAGCAATTAATGGGTAATTTAAGTTGGGAAAATTGTGGGAAAACCCTAAAGCTTAGACTTGAGGGTTGGAGGTCGATCCGGTGTCGGAATTCGACAAATTTTATATGGTTGAACTCGTATCGGAATGGGTTATCACATTTTGTGGGTTCTGTACGATTACGAGAAGTGAGCCCCACTGGAAATTTTGAGTTAAATTTTGAATTTTAATTCGGAAAATTTGTAAATTGATATGGAGTTAGTTTCTACTATGTGTATTGAGTGTATTAAATTATTTTGACTAGATTCGAAGCCTTCGGACGCAATGTTTCAAGTCAAAGGTTTGTCGGAACTTTGAATTCAGTTGCAAAGCGAGGTAAGTGTCCGTTCTAACCTTAGCTTGAGGGATTAGAAGTCGCGTTCTATTTGTTAAATTTGTTACTTTAAGTACGATGTATAGGCATGGTGACAAGTGCCTCTACGTTGGTGTCAAGCATGACCGTGGGTCGTGTATGGATGATTGTTTTGATGTTATTGTTCTCTTGTTGAGAGATTCTGATATTGTTTTGTTTTCTTACTGAAATTCTTGTGATTTGTGTGATGACAATTGAAATGGGAGCGGGTGGTACGCCTACCACAAATTTAAGGAAATGAGGTCGAGTTGCACGCCTGCAACAGGATTTAAAGGAAATGGGGTCGAGTTGCACGCCTGCAACATGGACATAATGAAATGGGGTCGGGTGGTACGCCTACCACAGATTATACTGAAATGGGGTCGGGTGGCACGCTTGCCACAAGATATTGTGAAATGGAAGCGGGTGGTACCCCTACCACAGATTATAATGAAATGGGGTCGGGTGGCACGCCTGCCACAAGATATTGTGAAATGGGAGAGGGTGGTATGCCTACCACAGATTATAAGGAAATGGGGTTGAGTTGCACGCCTGCAACAGGATTTTTAAGGAAATAGGGTCGAGTTGCACGCCTGCAACAGGATGTGACAGAAAGTGAAATTTGACTGAAATTTTCTCTTGATTTGTGTTGGAATTTAATTTGTAGTTCCTTTACTGGTCATCTATGATCTGTTGTTTTAACTGTTATCTCGAAGTATATCCCCTTTTTTTTTCTCGTTTCCACTTAATTGGTTCATTTATTTCTATCTTTCTACTGTAGATGTGTGTGTGTGTGTGTATGTATGTATATATATATATATATATATATATATATATATATTGGTATATAACTGCACAGGTTTATTTGGAGTCTGGTCCTAGCCTCGTCACTACCTCGCCGGGGTTAGGCCAGGCACTTACCAGCACATGGGGTCGGTTGTGCTGATACTACACTCTGCACTCTTTTGTGCCGATCCCAGTACTGCAGGCTTTGGACTGTAAGGAGCTTCCGGCTTCTGATTATCAGGCGACCTAAGGTAGTCCTGCAGGCGTCCGCAGACCTTGGAGTCTCCTGCTCTCTATTTTATCTGTTTCTTATTTTTGTAGTCGCAGAAACAGTATTTTGTTATTTCTTTCAGACCCTTACTTGTAGTAAATCTTAGACAATCTGTGAAACTGTGACACCAGATCTTGGGTAGTTTGTAAAGAGATTTTATT
The DNA here is from genome assembly GCA_002018475.1 of Nicotiana obtusifolia. Taxonomy (NCBI): domain Eukaryota; kingdom Viridiplantae; phylum Streptophyta; class Magnoliopsida; order Solanales; family Solanaceae; genus Nicotiana; species Nicotiana obtusifolia. The sequence goes on along the minus strand of MCJB01048417.1, from coordinate 29,961 downwards.
TTATATATTTTATGCATTTCGCTCATTTAATTGTGTTGTTTTATTTATGGTTGGTGTTAGTTGAATGGATTTCTAATGAAAACGTGGTAAATAATTCGGTTGATTGGCTTGCCTAGCTTTTACTAGTAGGTGCCATCATGACTCCCGAGGGTGGGAAATCCGGGTCGTGACAGTTGAAGCCCTATGAGAAAAACTACCCCGTTCATGATTTGGAGGAATTACTTGTATGGCGTATCTTATGAGGTGTTTACTAATCATCGCAGCCTTCAGCATTTGTTCAAGCAAAAGGATCTTAATTTGAGGCAGCGGAGATGGTTGAAGTTGCTCAAGGAGTATGATATCACTATATTGTACCATCCGGGAAAGGCCAATGTGGTGGCCGATGCTTTGAGCCGAAAGGCAGTGAGTATGGGGAGTTTGGCATATATTCCGGTTGGGGAGAGACCACTTGTTGTTGATGTTCAGGCCTTGGCCAATCGGTTTGTGTGATTAGATATTTTGGAACCTAGTCGTCTGTTGGCTTGTGTGGTTTCTCGTTCTTCCTTTTATGATCGCATTAGAGGGCGCCAATATGACGATCTACATTTGCTTATCCTTAGGGACATGGTTCAGCATGATGATGCCAGAGATGTGACCATTGGCGATGATGGAGTGTTGAGGATGCAGGGACGGATTTGTGTGCCCAATGTGGATGGGCTTCGGGAGTTGACTCTGGAGGAGGCCCATAGCTCGCGGTATTCCATTCATCTAGGTGCCGCGAAGATGTATCAGGACTTGAGACAGCACTATTGGTGGAGAAGAATGAAGAAAGATATTGTGGGATTTGTAGCTCGGTGTCTCAACTGTCAGTAGGTGAAATATGAGCATCAGAGACCGGGTGGCTTGCTTCAGCAGATGGCTATTCCTGAGTGGAAGTGGGAGCGGATCACTATGGACTTTGTTGTTGGACTTCCACGAACTTTGAAGAAGTTCGATGCTATTTTGGTGATTTTGGATCGGCTGACCAAGTCCGCGCACTTCATTCCTGTATGTACTACCTATTCTTCGGAGCAGTTGGCAGGGATTTATATACGGGAGATTTTTGGCTGCATGGTGTCCAATTTCTATCATTTTAGATAGAGGTACTTAGTTTACTTTGCAAGTTTGGAGAGCCTTGCAGAGAGAGTTGGGTACTCAGGTGGAGTTGAGCACAGCTTTTCGTCCTCAAACAGACGGGCAGTCCGAGCTTACTATTCAGATATTGGAGGACATGTTGCGTGCATGTGTTATTGATTTCGGAGGTTCATGGGATGAGTTTCTACCACTTGCAGAGTTTGTTTATAACAACAGCTACCAGTCGAGTATTCAGATGGTTCCGTATGAGGCTTTATATGGGAGGCGGTATAGATCTCCAGTTGGTTGATTCGAGCCTGGCGGGGCTAGGCTATTGGGGACTGATTTGGTTCAGGATGCTCTAGAGAAAGTGAAATTGATTCAGGAGAGGCTTCGTACAGCACAGTCGAGGCAAAAGAGTTACGCTGATAGGAAGGTTCGAGATGTGTCCTACATGGTTGGTGAGAAGGTCTTGCTGAAGGTTTCGCCCATGAAGGGTGTTATGAGATTCGGGAAGAAAGCAAAATTGAGTCCTCGGTTCATTGGGCCGTTTGAGGTGCTTCGGAGGATTGGGGAGGTGGCTTATGAGCTTGCTTTGCCACCCAGCTTGTCGAGTGTGCACCCGGTATTTCATGTTTCTATGCTCCAGAAGTATATTGGGGATCCGTCTCATATTTTGGACTTCTGCATGGTTTAGTTGGATGATGATTTGACCTATGATGTGGAGCCTGTGGCTATTTTGGGTCGTCAGGTTCGGAAATTTAGGTCCAAGGATATAGCTTCAGTGAAAGTGCAGTGGAGAGGTCGGCCCGTGGAGGACGCTACCTAAGAGACCGAGCGGGAGATACGGAGCAGATATCCTCACCTATTTGAGGCTTCAGGTATGTTTCTTGACTCGTTCGAGGACGAACGTTTGTTTAAGTTGGGGAGGATGTGACGACCCGGCCAGTCGTCTTATGAGTTACCACTCCGTTTCCTCCCATTTCTGCTTCATTATGCTTCGTTATCCGTATTTTATGTGATCGAGTTGAGTAGTTTGCGTTCGGGGTGGATTTGGTAAGAAATGAGACACCTAGTATCTTTTAAGAAGGTATAAGTTGGAAAAGTCAACCGGATGTTGACGTATGACTTAGGAGTGTGATCGGAATTGATTTTGGAGGTCCGATGTAGAATTAGGCTTGAATTGGTGGAGTTAGTATTTTGGCGATTTCCGTTTGTTAGGCGAGATTTTGATCCGAGGGTCGGAATGGAATTCGGAGAGTTGCTATAGCTTCGTATAGTGATTTTGGACTTAGGCGTATTTTCGGATTTAAAATTGGAAGTCCGTAGGACAATTCAACGCATTTTGGCGAATGTTGGAAGATGGAAGATTTTTGAAAAGTTTGACCGAGGAGTTGACTTTTTGATATCGGGGTCGGAATCCAATTCTGAAAATCTTCATAGGTCTGTTATTTCATTTATGACTTGTGTGCAAAATTTGAGGTCAATCGGACTCGATTTGATAGGTTTCGGCATCGAATGTAGAAGTTGGAATTTATTAGTCTTATTAGGCTTGACTTGGGGTATCATTCATGTTTTTAGCGTTATTGGATGTGATTTGAGGCCTCAAATAAGTCTGTATTATGTTTTAGGACTTGTTGGTATATCCGGACGGGGTCCCGAATGACTCGGGTGCGTTTCGGAGTAGTTTCGGACCATTTCTATCAATTTTTTAACTGCTGGTGCATCACAGAAATTTTTGCTGCACAGAGCTTATTTTGGGAGCCTGTATTTCGCAATCTATAAGGAATTTGGAAATTATTGAAACATAAAAGTTGTAGCCTTTTTCGTCTAGTTTCAAGAAAAATAAACCATTCATCATTTGGACATATATACAGAAAGTTATGATAGTTTAACCGAAGCCTGGTACTGCTGTTGTTTTCCAGGCAGGGCGCATAGCAGAAATTTCTGCGGCACAGGACCGACTTTGGGAACTTATATCTCGTAATTTGTAAGGAATTTGGAGATGGTCCAAAAATAAAAGTTGTAGCCCTTTGAATCTAGTTTCAACAAAATATAAACAATTTATCATTTGGACATTTGTATCAAAAGTTACCATAGATTAACCGAAGCCTTTTACTGCTGTTGTTTTCCAGGCAGTGTGCATGGCAGAAATTTCTGCTGCACAGGACCGAATTTGGAAGCTTATATCTCGTAATATATAAGGAATTATGAGATAATCAAAATATGAAAATTCTATCGCTTTGAATCTAGTTTCCAGAAAGGTAAATCATTTATCATTTGGACATTTGTACAGAAAGTTATGATTGATATACCGAAGGCTGGTACTGCAATTTTCTTCCTGGAAATAGGAGCCAAATCACATTTCACACATGCGACTCGCGTAGATAGAATGTTTTTAAGCCTTCTTGTCCGCGATTTTGGGTATATTTTCACCCATAGTTGCTCATTTTTGGAGGTTCTTGAAGGAAATTAACGAGGGATGAGAGGAGAATCGATTGGAGATAAGAATTTCGGATCTAAAACTCGTTTATATTATGAAATCCACCTAGAAAATCATTGAAGTCTTGCTAAAAATGGAAGAAATACGGCTTGGGATTTTGAAATTTTAATTGGGTATTTGGAGGACCATTTGGGGTCGGGTTTGAGAACTTTTGATATGTATGAACTTGTTGGAGATAAGGAACCTGTTGATGTGAAAATTTCTGAGCTTCGAGAAGTGGGCCCGGGGCTTGGGTTTTGCTAATTTCGGAATTTTTGATATTTTTCGATTGTTTTCGCTTGGGTTTTGTCCCCTCAGCATATTGTGACATATTCGTTTTGATTTTGGATAGATTCAACGCGCGTGGAGGCCAATTCGAGGGACAAAGGCGTCGCGGGCTAGGGATTTAGCCGGTTCGAGATGAGTAGTGATTGTAAATGATATTCTGAGGGTTTGAAACCCCAAATTGTATATCGTAGTGCTATGTTGAGGTGAGACACGTGCTCGATGATGAGCGTGGGGTTGTTTACTACTGGGGATTGTGACTTTGTCCGTCCCGATTGATGATTTTTATCGCGTATTTGACTGAAACTTATTTGTTATCATCATGATTTGGGCTGATTGCCATATTTGGGCTTCGTGCCAATTATTTGAACCCTTCGGGCATTTTTATCACTGTTTCCTTACTATTTTGACTTATTACTTGAACTCAGGCATGTTGTTTTCCGCAGATTTACAACTCAGCCATTTTTACTCAGTTTTGAGACTTAAATAATATTTTAATGATGTTTTTGGGCTGAGAACTACTCTTTTACTATGCCCGAGGGGCTTGTGATGATTTTCTGACTGAGTGTGGCTGAGGGCTAGATGTAAGGATATACTGAGTGATATGAGACCGAGCGCCTGAGATACTTTATATGCCACGAGGTGGCTTGTGATTGATATGAGGCCGAGGGCCTAAGATACTTTATATATGCCACGAGCTGGCTTTATTTATATGAGGCCGAGGGCCTAGATTTGATGCCACGAGGTGACTTGATATTGCGCTTGGGCCGTAAGGGGCCCCTCCCGGAGTCTGTACACCCCCAGTAAGCGCGGGTACCCATTGTGATGTGAGATATAGCCCGAGGGGCTGATATTGTACTATGTGATAGCCCGAGGGTCTGATGCTGTTCCATGTGATAACCCGAAGGGCTGGTATTATTCTGCGATTTGAGCCTGAGGGGCTGGTACTGTTCTGCGATATTGCCGGAGGGGCGGATTTGTTAGTACTGAGCCCGAGGGGGCGATCTTCTATCTTTTTTTTTTTTTACTTCACATTAATTACCTGAAAAATTACATGTTTTACCTCGTGAAAGGGGATTTTACTTGATTTCTCACTGATTTACTGTTTTCAAATGATGTTTTACTGCTTCATTATTGAATGCCTTGTGCTTTACATGCTTTCTTACTTTCAATCATTATTTATATTTATTACTCACTGGGTCGGAGTACTCACATTACTCCCTGCACCATATGTGCAGATTCAAGCGTTGTTGGTTCCGCTCCGGAGTGCTAACTCCTCCCGTCCAGGCGGTGATTCAGAGACTACGAGGTAGCTGTTGGCGTCCGCAACCCCGTATCTCTCTTTTCTTATTGTTTCTATGTTCTTCAAACAGTTGTGCCAGATACTATATTTAGTAGACTTGTATCAGGATCCATAGTTGCTCATGACTTGTGACACCCCGATTTGGGCTGTGTCTGGATGATTTCTATTATGGTTAGATTTATTTCCGTGAATTATTGCTATTAAATCATGCTTATATTGTTTTCATGTTAATTAACTGCTTAAAATGAGATTTTGGTTAAATTGGCTGGCCTTGTCTTCACGAGAGGCGCCATCACGACCGGGTTCGGGGTTAGGGTCGTGAAAAAACTTTGGATATAATCCCAATAGTTAAACTTAACAGAAATTTTCTGTTCCAGGTGGATATAATTCCTTTCTTTCAATGTACTGATTCCCCGTTCATCAGCAGGAATAATATGCTTAATAATGATTTTAGAAAAGTTATAAACCTTCCTTGTGGTCAATGGATAGAAATGTTGAATTTCAGCTGAATTTATCGATAATAGAATTAATTCAAAATTCATTATATACTTATAAGCAATAGAGGCATATGATGTTGTATCTAAGTACCTAGCCATTATTTGCCAAGGAATATCTTTCCATTTAAGGTCAGATTGTTCTACAAGAATTATTAATTATTTTTGTGAACTTTGGCTATAAACCTCATTTCCTTCTTGGCCTTCTTCTGTTAAGGTTGTTGAGTATAAAGGTGGGTTATCACCCGAATCCTGTTTGGATTTTATGAAATCCATAAACTCCTTATACATAGGTTGGTCAGTATTAACCCTCGAGCTTTCTGCAAAATTAGCAGCTATTAGCTTTTGGTTACCAATTTGGGCAAGGATATTACCTCTGCCTCTACCAGTTCCTCTTCCCCTCCCTCGAGGGGGTGTATACTTGGTCTCATCTACACAATGAAACACAAGGAATTAGGAATCCAAATATTCTCTAGTAAGAAAATCAGGGAGATTATTATCACTACCCTTTTTATAAATAATTTCGAAATCAAAATAGAGCTAGTAATGCTTGCCATCTTGCAAACATCTGTTTCGAAACATCATGCTTGAAATCTTTATTAAAGATAAATCTGGCTGCATGACTATCAGTTTTTATTATAAACTTTTGGTTGTATAAATCAGTCTGAAACTTCAATACACATTTAACTATAGCTAGAATTTCTTTAGCTACAAACGCATAATTTTTCTGAGAATTATTCTATTTCCCAGAATAAAATTGGACAAGATTACCTGCTTATTACTAGGACATATCTGTTTCAGTATTCCACCATAACCTATATCAGAAGTGTCAGTTTTAAGCACTTTATTCCAATTAGGATTAGCAAGTGTTAAACATGGAAGGTTATTAACCTTTTGTTTTATAATACGAACAGCCTCTGTATGACTATTAGTCCAAGGTTTTGGATTCTTCTTAAGTCTATGATAAAGAACAGCAGTATCTTTAGCTAGATCCTTTATAAAGGGAGAAATATAATTAAGACTGCCCAAGAATCTCTGCAATTGAGTTTTGTCAGTAATAATATCATGGAATTTAGAAGTAAATTCAATGCTACGAGGAATTATTTTCCCTTTTTCAATATTTTGACCTAAAAATCTAGTATTAGTCTGGAAAACATTCATCTTTGGTTTAGAAATAACCAAACCATTTTGTGTAATAACTTTTCTAAATATTTCTAAGTGCCAAAAATGACTTTCAATATTTTTTGAAAATACTAAAATATCATCAATATAAATAATTATAAAATTAGTATAGGAAATAAAGATATCATCCATAATCTTCTGAAATTCAGAAGGAGCATTCTTGAAACCAAATGGCGTAACATTCCACTCATATTGACCCCTTGGGACATTAAAAGTGGTTTTATATCTATCTGATTCAGCTATTTGAATCTGCCAATAGCCTGATTTTAAATCGAACTTTGAGAAAATAATCGCATCATGTAATCTGTCCAATAATTTTTTTTTATTAGGATGGGATATCTAATCCATTTTAGCGCCTTATTAAGGGGCTTATAGTTTATAACAAGTCTATGAACTCCACGTTCCTGTTCTGCATGTTTATTAACATAGAAAACAGTACAAGACCATTTGAACTTTGAAGGTTTTATTAAACCTTTCTCTATTAGAGAATCAATTTTCTTTTTGCATAATTCCAAATATTCGGAATTCATTTGGCATGGCCTAACTTTAGTTGGGATATTATCCTCTCAAAAGATTTCTTCATAAGGAAGACTTCCTATATGACGTTTCCTGTTCCAAACTTGATTTGGATGGTTTCTGCAAATTTGTAAAGAAAACTGATTTTTTCACAAATCAATTTTTCTATTAACTTTGGAGCTTTTAAATCCTGCTCAATAGTGAGATTGCAAATTTCATTTTTGAGAAAATCAATCTGCTTATTTTTTACAGTAATGTTACTAGAAATAATTTTATTCAAAAATCTTTGAATTGGTTGAGTTATAAACTCAAAAGTAATCGATTTTCATTGTATGTACCTGTAAAGCTATTAGCATCCGAGTTAGTAAAAGGCATAATTTTATGAAAAAATAGCATACCTAATATTATTTCCTGATGAATATCTTTAATTAAAACAAAATTTTCAGGAATACAAATATTATTTTTACAAATAAAAGCTTTAGGTAATTTATAAGTAATACCAATATGCTGACCACTAGTATTATTTAATCTATGAGTGGTCTTATAAAAATATCTAGAAGGTATTATTCCTTCTTTTATACAATTCAAATCTGCTCCACTATCAAATAATGTAACAAACTCTTTCTTGAAATTATAATCAATCAAAAGAGTTACCTTTATTAGAAATTTTTGTGCAGTAAGGAACTGTAATTTCTGCAAAAATTCATTGTCATGAAGATTAACAGATCCTAAAAAGTCATCTCTTACTTCTTTATTAGAAGTACTGGGACCTAATTCTAATTCAGTAATATCAGTACTGAATTCTAAATTTGGGGTAACCTGAGGATTTTCTAACTTAATAATCCTCTTATCTAAGGCTATATTAGAAGCCTTTAGATTCAAGACTTCATTATTGAGATTATTAGTCTCCTCCTTCATGTCTTGAACAGTGGTTGGCCTATCAATGGCCTGAATTTTTCTTTTAAAATCCTCTTTATATCAGAAATTGTATAAGGACCCTTTTGGGAAGGATTTCTTCAACTTCAGAATCCTTAGGACTATTATCCTTAATGGGATATATCCTATCTATAATCTAGGATCTTAACTCAGGATCCTTAATGACTCTAAGGAGTTCTAATAAACTGTCATTGGTAAGGACGTTAATATCTAGGTCCTTAAACTGCGAATAAATATTATAGATTTCATCCTCTGTGTTGTTATTATAACACTGGCCTTATTTACAAGGTTCACATTCTGTTTCTGAAGAAGAATAATATTCTTCATTCTGTAACACCTTCAAATCTTCATCGGTTGAAGATTCTGTGTCACTGCAATCTGGGGATGAATTTAATAGGATCTTATATAACGAATCCTTAATGCTATCATCCAAATCAAGGTTTTTGATCTTATCCTTAACCCTTGCAATCTTTGGCATAATGCCCTACTTTACCACACTTATAACAGGCATATGGCTTAATAGACTTAATAAAATCCTTTTTCTTCTTATAACTAGACCTTGTCTTCTCGGTCTATTCTATTCTTTTTTCAGGATTTCTCCACTTCTTTCTCTTATACCTATAAGGCTCTTTCTGGTCTTTCTTCTTCCTATTAGGTTTCTTAATTTTGGGGATATCTATGGCAAATTGCTCACATAACTCTCCTAATTGTTGTCTTTCATTTAGACGGTATTTTTTAATCTCTTGGTTTAGCTTAATCTCACTACAAAGAGCTAAACCTTCCTCAGTGCATACACTAATATACTTACCATAAGTATATCTATTATAATCTATACTCATAGCAGTACCTCTAAGGGTCTTTCTAATTCTTTCAGCAAATAAAGTGGGAAGCCCATGTATAAACTTAGACTTCTAGTGAGTACTATTACACTCGGGTAATTCCATAACTCTAGATAGAAATACATCCTTATACCATCTAATCTCTGTAAGTGTATGACACCTAAGATTTTGAAGCATAGTCCTAATGGTCTCACTATTATCTGACCATCTTCCTAAGAAATGTTCTATAATAGTGAGAACTAAAGAATAGACTATGTTCTGAACATTATGACCATTTTCTATCTTAACAACTCGCAAGATATCTGCTCTTTGACTATTAGTCAAATAATTATCCCACCAGCCTTTCAATTGGCCAGTAAACCCAGCTATAATCATATCAGCTATAGCTTTTTCAGAATTATTATTTATCTTACAGATAGTACTATGCATAAGCATTCTATGTACCTGAATATAAATCTGTCTATCTGTGAAACCATCTATGTTCCATTCATAGATTTCCTTACCACTATAACTTTGTGAGAAGTAATTGGGCTCTGGTTCTTCTAGTAAAACATCCTGAAGGGTCGGTCTATGATAATAGTACATCCTTTGTATTGGCTTCCTAGCAAACTTCTCTGGGATTTTATTAATCTCATCAGTAAGTTTTTCCTTTCTTTCTTCGCTAGATAAATTTTCTAAATTTAAAGGACTAATTCTAAATCCTTCAAATTTCTTATTAAGTAGTTTCTCAAGTCATCGAGACTTTTCAATTTAAAGTCTTTGACTTCTGGAGGGGGTTGGATACTGGCAGTCGCTATTTGCTCCTTACCTTTAATAGTATCCTTGTTGCTAATTTTTTGGACTTCTGCTATAAGCTTGTCCAATCTATCAGTGATAGAATCTTCCTGTTCACCCAAAATACTAACATAGATTTTTGTATAATTATTCTGAGTCAATATCGTATTTAAATTTCTAGCAGTAATAGTACCAGTATTATCATCAAACAATTTTAAAAAGACAGTATAATATATAACCTTAACTTTTTCTTCCATTTGGAAAGATGTTTAGGGTGGGAACACAGATTTAGTAACTTCCCCACTATTGAGTTTATAATCTCTTTCTAGCATGAAAATATAACCACTAACATATTTAGACATAAACCATGGCACAAAAGCTGTAATCTTGTTATATCTACTAATTGCATTATCAAAATCATCTTGGAAAAATTTTCTTAGTTTTTCATTGAAGTTATCAAAAAACCAGTTTCTAAAAAGTTCCCATCTGGATTTTTTAAATTTTGCAGAAATTAATTTACTTGCCGGTGATCTGGGACTATAATCTATTTGGTCTTTATCCATGTAAATCATTTGAAAAATCCATTGCGGATTCAGTTGGATCTGGTATAGCACTAGCAATATTATCTGTGCTAATTTTTTGTCACGACCCAAATCCCAAACTCGATCGTGATGGCGCCTCTCGTGAAGACAAGGCCAGCCAATTAAAACTAAACCTCATTTTAAATAGTTAATTTAACAAGAGAACAACACAACATAGTTTAATAGCAGTCATTTGCGAAAAACATAGCTAACCATCCCAACAATAGCCCAAACCGGGGTGTCACAATGTCATGAGCAACTAATAAAATCCTAATAATAAGATTACTCTTACAATGTCTCTGGCACAATTGTTTAAAGAAAGTGGAAACAACAAGATAAAAGAGATATAGGGCTGCGGACGCCAACAGTTACCTCGTAGTCTCTGAGTCACCGCTCTGACAGTCGTAGTCAATGCCTCGGAGCGGAATCAATAACGCCTGAATCTGCACACATGGTGCAGGGAGTAATGTGAGTACTTCCAACTCAGTGAGTAATACATATAAATAATGACTGAAAGTAATGAAGCACGTAGAGCACAAGGCAATGCATAATGAAGCAGTAAACCATTATTTGAAAACAGTAAATCAGTAAGAAATCATTTAAAAGTTTTCCCAGCTCTGGTTACCAGTTGCCATTGTTACCAACTGTAACGTCCCTGGGCTCAGTATCATTTAGAACAGTAAAATCTCCCCAGCTCTGGTTACCAGTTGTCATTGTTACCAACTGTAACCTACAGTTGTCATTGTTACCAACTATAATATCCCTGGGCTCAGTATCAATCCCACAACTCTGGTTACCAGTTGTCATTGTTACCAACTATAACCTATAGTTGTCATTGTTACCAACGGTAATATCTCTGGGTACCCTGCGCTCACTGGGGGTGTACAGACTACGGGAGGGGCCCCTTACGGCCCAAGCGCAATATCATATCTCGTGGCGGCGTGCCACCCGATCCCGTGGCGGGCGTGCCACCCGATCCATTTATATCATATCCGTGCCGGCGTGCCACTCAATCCATTTATATCATATCTATGGCGCCGTGCCACCCGATCCATTTATATCATATCTGTGGCGGCGTGCCACTGGATCCATTTATATCATTTAAAATGTCATTTAAATCTCAAAACTGAGAAAAAATGGTTGTTTTGAAAAAACAAGGGAAAACAACATGAATGAATTCAAGTACTAAATCAAACAGTGAGGAAATAGTGATAACTACCCCTGAAGGGTTCACATAACCGGCACGAAGCCCAAATATGGCAATCAGCCCCAAACAAGATGGTAACAAGTAAGTTTCAATCAATTGAATAGTAAAATCATCAATCGGGATGGACCATGTCACAATCCCCAGTTGTAAACGACCCCACGCGCATCATCGAGCGTGCGCCTCACTTCAATATAGCACTACTATGTGCAATATTCGGGGTTTCAAACCCTCAGAACATCATTTACAATCACTACTCACCTCAAACCGGCTAAATTTCTAGCCCACGACGCCTTTGCCCTTCGAATTGGCCTCCACGTGCGTCGAATCTATCCAAATTCAGAACAATTACGTCACAATATGTTGATGGAACAAAGCCCAAGCAAAAACAACTGAAAATACCAAGAAATCCCGAAATTAGCAAAATTTGAGCCCCGGGCACACTTCTCGAAGTTCAAAAATTTTCACATCAATGGGTTCCTTATCTCCCAACGAGTTCACCCATACAAAAATTATCAAATTCCGACATCGGATTGGCTTTCAAATTTTAAATTTTCGTTCTTGGAAGATTTGGTAAAAAAATCTGATTTTTCTTCCATAAATTCATGGATTCATGATGTAAATGAGTATGGAATCATGATCTATAAAGGATTTATGATAAAGAACACTTACCTCATTCAAATTTGTGGAAACCCCTCTAAAAATCGCCTAAACCGAGCTCCCCCAACTCTATTTTGTCAAAGTGGCCACCCCCCCCCCCCC
>MCJB01048417.1:0-17491 GCA_002018475.1 Nicotiana obtusifolia | reverse complement strand
ATTTTTCTTAGTGTTTTCTTCTTCGGGCGCCACAGGTGGCGCCAGGCGCTGCCTGTGGCACTCGTTCCAGTAGCCACAGAATTCCTGGCACAAAAATAGGCATAACTTTCTCATACGATGTCCGAATTGGACGATTCTTTTTGCTATGACTCTGAAATTTCAATACAGATCTAATGCTTCAATTAAAACTGAATTTGGAGACCATTTGCATATTATGATACCATTTATTCTTGAAGAGACGATATCGACACATTCTTGAAATGCCCAAGTTAAACTCCATCAACCATCCAAAATCCATTCGAGGCCCTCGGCACTTCATCCAAATATATCAACAAATCTTAAAAAATCATATGGACTTAGTCGGGGCCTCAAATCACATCAAACAACGCTAAATACACGAATCATACCCCAATTCAAGCCTAATGAAACTAACAAACTCCAACTTCTACATTCGATGCTGAAACCTATCAAATCGCGTCCGATTGACCTCAAATTTTGCACACAAGTCATAAATGACATAACGGACCTATGAATATTTTCAGAACTGGATTCCGACCCCGATATCAAAAAGTCAACTCCTCAGTCAAACTTTCCAAAAATCTTCTATTTTCCAACATTCGCCAAAATGCGTTGAATTGTCCTACGGACTTCTAATTTCAAATTCGGACATCCACCTAAGTCCGAAATCACCATACAAAGCTATAGCAACTCTCGAAATTGCATTCCGACCCTCGGATCAAAATCTCGCCTAACAACCGAAAATCGCCAAAATACTAACTCCACCAATTCAAGCCTAATTCTACACCGGACCTCCAAAATCAATTCCGATCACACTCCTAAGTCATAAATCACCTCCCGAAGCTAACCGAACTATTGGAACTCACATCCGAGCCCTCCAACTCATAAGTCAACATCCGGTTGACTTTTCCAACTTAAACCTTCTTAAAAGAGACTAAGTGTCTCATTTCTTGCCAAACTCACTCCTAACGCAAAGTACACAATCAATCACATAAAACATGGATAACGAAGCATAATGAGATGAAAATTGGGAAAAACGGAGCGGTAACTCACGAGACAACTAGCTGGGTCGTCACATTCTCCCCCATTTAAATAAACGATCGTCCTCGAACGAGTCAAGAAACATACCTGAAGTTTCAAATAGGTGAGGATATCTGCTCCACATCTTTTGCTCGGTTTCCCAGGTAGCCTCTTCCACGGACCGACCCCTCCACTGAACTTTCACTGAAGCTATCTCCTTAGACCTTAACTTCCGAACCTGACGACCCAAAATCGCCACTGGCTCCACATCATAGGTCAAATCATCGTCCAACTAAATCGTGCTGAAGTCCAAAATATGAGACGGATTCCAAAGCAATGTTAATCTGGTTGTATCCAGAATATCCGTCGAGGAAGCAATAAAAGGATTTTCCCGCTAGCCGATCAAGCATTTGATCAATAAAAGGCATAGGGAAATGATCCTTGCACGTCGCACTGTTGAGCTTCCTGTAATCCATGCACACTCTCCATCCAGTCACTGTTCGTGTTGGAATCAGCTCATTTTTCTCATTTGTTATCACAGTCATACCTCCTTTCTTTGGCACACACTGTACTGGGCTCACCCATGAGCTATCGGCAATTGGGTACACAACTCCAGCATCTAGCCATTTTATGATTTCTTTCTTCACCATTTCTTGCATTGCTGGATTTAATCTTCTCTGGTGCTCTACACTCGGTTTTGTCCCGTCTTCTAGTTGGATCTTGTGTTCACATATTCCAGCTGGAATACCTCGAATGTCTGTTATCGTCCATCCTATTACTTGTCTGTGTTCCTTAAGAACTTTCAGCAGTTGCTCTACCTGCACATCATTCAACAAGGACGATACAATTACCGGTAAAGTTTCATTAGAACCAAGAAATTTGTACCTCAAATGTGATGGGAGTTGCTTGAGCTCTAATTTGGGTGGTTCAATAATGGAAGGCTTTGCTGGTGGCGTGGCTCGATTTTCCAAATCTAATGACAGTTTTGGTGGAGTGTATGAATACGACCCACGACCCTCTAATGCATTTACTGACTCCATGAAGCCATCCAAATCAGTCCCATTGAAGTTTACCAGTATGGCTGCTAGAGTTTCACCGAAGCATTGCTCCTCCATTTTCATCTCAACAGCTTCATCAACTTCATCAAAAATACCAATCAATGAGATGTTTTCATATTTTGCTGGCATTTTCATCCCCTTGCTAGCTTGAAAAGTGACTTCTTCATTATTGACTCGGAACTTAATTTCATTACGTTCCGAATCCACAAGAGCTCGTCCTGTTGCTAAGAAAGGCCTTCCCAAAATAATGGGAATTTCCTTGTCTACTGCACAATCAAGAATAACAAAATCGGCTGGAATATGAAACTTCTCAATCTTGACTATCACATCATCTACAATACCAACGGGCCTTTTTATGGATCGGTCAGCCATTTGTAATCTCATGCTTGTTGGTCTCGGCATTCCTAACCCTGCTTGCTTGTAGATTGCTAAAGGCATTAGATTAATATTGGCTCCATTGTCACATAAGGCCTTAGCAAAATCGCAGATGCCAACAGTACATGGAATAGTGAAAGCTCCTGGGTCTTCTTTCTTCAGGATCGGATTTGTAGTTAGGATTGAACTAACCATGTGAGTCATGTTCACTACTGCATCTTTGGTAGTTCTTTTCTTTGTAATCATATCTTTAAGGTATTTGGCAAATCCTGGCATTTCTTGGAAAGCCTCCAAGAATGGTATGTTCACTGACAGCTGTTTGAGTATGTCATAAAACTTCTCAAACTTGCTATTGTCGATCTTTCTCACAAGTCTTTGCGGAAAGGAGGAGGAGGTCGAGGAACTGGCGGAAGAACAGTTGACGTTCCTTCTGCCTTATCCTTTGTCTCTTCTGGATTTTCATCTCCTTTCCTCGCACTTTCTGGATTTTCATTTATCTCTTGAACATCATATTTTTCAATTTCTATCTCTGGCCGATGTTCTTCAGCATCACTTCTCTCATGTATTGTCTTACCAGTCCTCGTAGTGACAGCCATAATGTGAGCAGTTGGGCCGCTTCCATTTCCCTTGGGCTTTGCAATTGTATCTCTAGGAAGCGTACCTTTCTGTTGTGGGTATTGTTCACGAGAGAGATCTCTCATTTGCAATTCCAGCTTTTGAATTGCTGCTGTGTGGGAACCAACCAATTCAGTCATGTTCTTCATAAAGTTATCTGACTTCTCTTGATTTTGCAATATTCTCTCCAGCATACTTTCCAATTTAGATTCACTTGAAGATCCCTGATTTGAATAATGTCCTCTCGGAGGAACATAGGGATTGGCACTTCGATTTTGAAAATTGTTGCTGTTGTTCCAATTTCCTTGATTGGGGCCATTCTGATCATTTCGCCATTGTTGGGGACCTTGCCCTTGCGGGTTTGGTCTCCAATGATTCTGCATTCCTGGACCTTGGTAATGTTGCTTTTGATAGCCTCCTTGAGTATTGTTGATGTAATTAGCTTCTTCATACTCATCTTCGGGCACTGGTTGCACATTCTCCACCACATTTATTTTCTTTTTCTGATTTTCAGTGAAAAGTTTTGTCAACACAATGACATTTGTGGCGAGTTCAGCTATCACTTGGTCTCGTTCTTGATTATCCTTAATCAAATTATTCATAGAAGGAGAACCAATAGTGATTCCGCCAGTGGAATCTTCCGAATGCCAAGCTTGATTGTGTTTTGACATTTTATCTAACATTTGGGTAATCTTAGCAAAAGTCTTATCCATAAAGGAACCGGCAGCTGCATTCTTTGCTATTGATTGGTTCATAGGATCCAAACCCATGTAAAAATTTTCCAACAAAATGGAATCCTGGAAACCATGGTTTGGAGACCTCACCAAATATAACTTGAAGCGATCCCATGCTTCGTGCAATTGTTCTCCGGGTAGCTGCTTAAAGAAGAATATCTTGTCTCTGAGCTTAGCCTTTTTGCTTTGTGGAAACCATCTGGACAAGAATGCTCGGACAAGTTCAGGCCATGAACAGATAGAATTTGGTGGAAGATTTTGGAGCCATTTTCTTGCATCCCCAGCTAGAGAATACTTAAAGCATCTCAATCTCAGGGCGTCGTCAATGACATTATTCTGCTTGTGCATTGCACATACACCCAAGAAATTCCTGAGGTGTTGAGTTGGGTCATCATCGGTGGAATTTCTGAATAATCCCTCCGCATTTAGCATCAAGATTAATCCATGTTCCACTTTGAATGTAGCCGCACCAATAGCCGGAGGTACAATGGCATTTGTATCCTCAATATATTCCTCAATGTCAGCAAAAGGATTTCCTTCAGCATCTAACTCCACATCATCACCGTATTCCGACATGTTTCCTGTTCGCAGCGACCAAAACAAACAAATTGTGATAGAATAGAATTAGACGTACAGCAAAATATTTACTAATAAGTAATTTTCAGAACCGTATTCCCCGGCAACGGCGCCAAATTTGATACGCTCAAATTACACCTCAATAATTAGTGTAAGCGATCGATGTCAAATATAGTAACCCAACAAGGTTGGGGTCGAATCCCACAGGGAATAGGTGTGAAAGCTCACTTATTTAGTATGATATTTTACGATAGTCTTAATACTTTTAAATGATTGCAATTGAGAAAAGAAACAATTGTGAGTTGTATCGATGGATTGTAGTAATTTTCGAATAATAATTATAATAAATAAATAAACCAAGGTTGTGTTCCCTTTAATGGATTGTTATGTTAACGAAGTTAATGTCATATATATATATATATATATATATATATATATATATATTTCTAATAGTAGATCTCGTGACATGTAGTAGCATCTAGATTTACCACCCAATATTTTCCAATAAATAGGTAGTATTATTCTCTCTTTGATTTTCCCAAATATAAGAGAGTTGCAGATTTAAAACCAGCAATTTCTACCAAATGAAGAAAACTTATTCCTAAGAGAATTCATCAAGCAAGGTTTAAAGCCTTGAGTCTTTGTCATTTACTTCTACCAAATTCTCACCAACTTTTCCAAGCAAGATAAGAATGAATTGGCTTTTGTTACTGTTTGCAACCAATAACAACAATTGAAGATTAAGAAGTAAATAAATATCACTCAACCATTAGATTGATAACAACATTAAACATTCATCAACATAATATCCATCAAGGTAACACAACCTCAGTATGAAAGACTTAGCTACTCATATTACAAATTAAAAACAACAGAAGATAAGGAAACATAGAAGGTAATAAAACTTACAGAGGTAAGAAATGTTTTTAACCTTCAAAGCTCTCAACAAATTACAAAATATTCAATCTTTTTACTTAATATCTCTTGTTCTGACAAAAGTAGCGGCTCCCAATAGGTCTAACACTGACACAAAACCCTAATAAACCTATTTATAGAGGTCCAAAAGTCAAGGTGGGTCCAAAAGTCCACTGATGTCGAGGGTGAAAAGCGGATCGCTTTTCTGTCGCGAATAGGTATGCGTTTCGCGAATCACGTCGCGAAATGGCCCTGAGGATACTATCCAAGTTCGCGACCAAAAAGTGCAA
This sequence comes from Nicotiana obtusifolia, assembly GCA_002018475.1. Classification (NCBI taxonomy): domain Eukaryota; kingdom Viridiplantae; phylum Streptophyta; class Magnoliopsida; order Solanales; family Solanaceae; genus Nicotiana; species Nicotiana obtusifolia. The sequence goes on along the minus strand of MCJB01048417.1, from coordinate 11,890 downwards.
TTCGTGATTCGCTTAATCATTTCACAGTTCACGAACTCATCGTGAAATGGCCCTAAGGTTTCTGTCCAAGTTCGCGACCAAAATGTGCATTTCGCGATTCGCGTAACCATTTCGCGGTTCGCGAACTCGTCGCAAATTAGCCCAGAAGTCACTGCCTGAGTTCGCGACCATTTTCTTCATTTTCGTGATTCGCTTAATGGTTTCGCGATTCGCTTAATGGTTTCGCGATGTCGCTTTCTCATTCGCGACCCTCTTTTCCTTCTTCCTTGAATTTAATTGATCTCTTAACTTCTTTTCCGACCTTTTGGTACCTCATGCCAGTTTACTGAAAATGTACTAAAATCAAGCAAAACTTAGTAGATTTTGTTAGTGAAACAAGTTAAAGTGTAAGCAAGTAATATGTAAATGTGCTGAAATTACCCAGCACATCAGCCGGTCCACTTTGGGAACTAAACGCCATTGAGGCTATGGGGTGTGAAAAGAAGCAAAGTATAAAAAGAAAGAAAAATGTAATTAGTGTTCAAGGAGGATGTAGTCACTCATATCTAAATATTTATCCTACCCTTCCTTAAACCTACATTACAAGCTTACAAAGTCCTTATGTGATCTCCAACCGAGTGTTCTTAGAAGTAGGTGACGAATTAAAATAATGGCAAGCCTATGGTATGGTATGTGGTGACACTTGAAATTTTGTTCTGAGAGTGAGTGTATTTGCACTTTAGTCCCTTTGTATTGTTATGATAAAAATTGTGAGCTTGGGACTTTCTTTCCAGTGAGGGCACATGAACTGCGAGGTTGATAGAAAGTTGAGTTTTGAGTAAGCATAAGTGCATTCAGCTGAAGGAAGCCTTTAGTTACTTTGTTGAGGTTCAAAGTTCACAAGCTGATTGGTTGTCCTTGAATATACTGATGATTCAAGGAGGGTAAAGTATTCAAAGAGATATGATGTGCAGGGTAATTTCGGCACATTTTGATACTAATTGCTTAGAGTTTAACTTGTTTTACGTGCAAATTCTACTGATACTTATGTAATTTAGTGTATTCGCAGTACATTGAGTGTAAGGACCCAAAAGTACGGAAAAGAGCTTAAAATGCCAAGAGCACATGCTGACCGCATATTTCACAAACAGATCGCAAACAAGGACAGAAATCTGGGCACTTCTTCATGTCGAGAATGCGGTTGCATATGCGACCGCAAAACAAGAATGCAAATCGCAAAATAGCACTGTGAAATCGCAAACGCAAATAGAGTTTTTGGGTGAAAATTAGGGTGAAGAATGCGATCGCATTTCACGATTGCATAATCAACATGCGGACCGCAAACCATAATGCGATGAAGGAAAAACTTTTGGGTTAAATCTGCAACAGGCGATGAAGATTTGCGGTCCACATTTCTGTTTTGCGACAGAAATGCGGTCCGCATTATTATAGTAGGGGAAAACCAGTCCGAAATTCGCCTCGGGTTTTGGGCCTCTATAAATAGGTTTAATAGGGTTTTGTGAGGGACAACTTGTCAGAATCGAGAGTAAAAAGTATGGGCAATTAACTAGTTTGAATTCTTGGAAGCTTTTGGGATCAATTATCTTCTATTTTGTAAGATGATGACTATTATTATTCTTTCTTATTCAATTTTCAGCATGAATAGCTAAGTTCAAACACTAAGGTTGTGAAACCCTAGATGGGTACAATGTTGTTGAGATTTTGATATTGAATATGAATTTAACGGAAGATTGATATTTATGTACTTCTTATTCTTCAAACAATTGTTAGTGGTTGCAAACATTAACAAACGCCAATTTATTCTATTGTAGCTTGGAAAAGTGGGATAGAATTTGGTAGAAGTAAATAACAAAGACTCAAGGCTTTAACACTTGTTTAATAAAATCGTTTAGGAATAAGTGAGTTTTAATTTGGCATTAATTGATTGTTCTTAATCACAACTCTTTTGCATTTGGAAAAATAATAAAGAGGATATATTATCCACTTATTGAAAAATATTGGGTAGTAAATTAAGCATCAATGGCATATCAAGAAAGTTTTCCGTTGGAAATATTCAATATTAATATCAAGAGCATTATACTACATAAAGGGGCACACAACCTTGGTTTCTTTAATTCATATTATCTACATTCACAATTTTGCAATCAGTTGTCGTTTACTCTTACGTTCAATATTCCTTTTCTTTATTACACTTACTTGATAGAATTACAACTTAGTCGAGTATTGCACTAATTAGATAAATGTTTCACACCTATTCCCTGTGGGATTCGACCCCAACCTTGTTGGGTTATTATGTTTGACACCGACCGCTTACACTATTCTTAAGGTGTAATTTGAGCGTACCAAATTTTGGCGTCGTTGCCGGGGAATACGGTTCTCAAACTACTAATTAGTGTATACTTTACTATACGTCTAATTCCACTTGATTACACGTTGTTTGTTTTGTTTTTTGTAGACAGAGAGATATGTCAGACCATGAAGATGATTTGGGGGTAGAGGAGGAAGGAAAACCTTTCGCCGATATTGAGGAGTATATTGAGGATACAAACGCTATTGTACCTCCTGCTATCGGTGCCACTGATGACGATCCAACACAGCACCTCAGAAATTTCTTGGGTGTTTGTGCGATGCACAAGCAGAATCATGTCTCCGACGATGCCTTGAGGTTGAGATGCTTTAAGTATTCGTTAGCTGGAGATACGAGGAAATGGGTTCAAAATTCTTCCTCCGAATTCTATGCGTTCATGGCCTGAACTTGTCCGAGCATTTTTGTCAAAATGGTTTCCACAAAGCAAGAAGTTCGAGCTCAGAGACAAGATTTTCTTCTTTAAGAAACTACCTGGCGAACAGTTACATGAAGCGTGGGATTGCTTCAAATTATACTTGGTGCGGTCTCCAAACCATGGTTTTCCAGATTCCATCCTGCTGGAAAAATCTACATGGGTTTGGACCCTATGAATCAATCAATAGCGAAGAATGCAGCTGCTGGATCTTTTATGGATAAAACCTTCGCTAGGGTGACTCAATTCTTAGATAAAATGGCAAAACACAACCAAGCTTGGCATTCTGAGGATTCCACAGGCGGAATTGCAATTGGCTCTCCTTCTATGAACAACTTGATCAAGGAAAATCAAGAACGAGACCAAGTGATTGCAGAACTTACCACAAATGTCAATGTGTTGACAAAGCTTTTCACAGAAAATCAGAAGAAGAAGGTGAATGCGGTTGAGAATGTGCAGCCCGTGCAAAATGATGATTATGAAGAGGCAAATTATGTTAATAATTCTCAAGGAGGGTACCAAAGGCAGCATTTCCAAGGTCAAGGCTCACAAAATCAATGAAGACAAACCCACAAGGGTAAGGTCACCATCAATGGCGAAACGACCTGAGTGGCTCTAACCAAGGAAACTGGAACAGCAATAACAATTTTTCAAATCGATGTTCCAACCCTTATGTTCCTCCAAAGGGTCAGTATTCGAATCAAGGATCCTCTAGTGAGTCTAAATTGGAGAGCATGCTTGAAAGGATACTACAAAACCAAGAAAAGTTTGATCATTCCATGAAGAACATGACTGAATTGGTTGGCTCTCACACTGCGGGGATTCAAAAGCTGGAATTGCAAATGAGAGAAATATCCACAGCAGAAAGGAACACTCCCTACTGATACAATTGCAAATCCAAAGGTAAGTGGAAGTGGCCCAACTTCCCATACCATGGCTATCACTACCAGAAGTGGTAAGATATTGCAAGGAAAGAATTAGCAAGCAGTTGATGTGGAAGAACTTGAAAAAGGAGTCGAAGTTGAAGAACCTAATGTTGCTGAAGTAAATAAAACTCCAGAGGTTGTGCAAAACCGAGATGAGACCCGAGAAGGGATGAAGGAAAAGGCAGAAGAAACATCAAACATTCTTTCGCCGATTCCTAGACCCCCTCCTCCTTTCCCTCAGAGACTTGCGAGAAGAGTTGACGACAGCAAGTTTGAGAAGTTCTATGACATTCTCAAGCAATTATATGTAAATATACCATTCTTGGAGGCTTTTCAAGAAATGCCTCGGTTTTGCTAAGTATCTAAAATATTTGATCACGAAGAAGAAAACCACCAAGAATGAGGTGGTGAATATGACTCACCGGGTTAACTCTATTATTGCTACAAATCCAATCCAGAAGAAAGAGGACCCGGGAGCATTTACTATTCCGTGCACTATTGGAGTGCGCGACTTTGCAAAGGTATTTTGTGACAATGGGGCCAGCATCAATCTAATGCAGCTTGCCATTTACAAACAAGCGGGATTAGGAATGCCAGGGCCGACGAGCATGAGGTTGCAGATGGATGACCGTTCAATCAAGAGACCAGTTGATATTGTAGATGATGTGATTGTGAAAGTTGGGAAATTTCATATACCAGCTAATTTTGTAATTCTTGACTGTGCTGTTGACAAGGAAATCCCTATTATATTGGGGAGACCATTCTTAGCTACTGGAAGAGCCCTTATGGATTCGGAGCGTAATGAAATTAAATTTCGAGTGAACAACGAAGAAGTTACCTTCCAAGCTAGTAAGGGTATGAAGTTACCAAATGAGTACGAGAGCATTTCAGTGATTGGTATTGTTGATGAAGTCGATGATGCTATTGAGAGGAAGATGGAAGAGCAATGCCTAGGTGAAGCATTGGCAGCTATATTGGTAAACTTTGATGGTGATGACATTGATGGATTTATGGAGTCGGTGAATGCATTAGAGGGACGTGGCTCTACTCGTATACTCCACCAAAACTTTCCCTCGATTTGGAGAATAGAGCTACACCTCCTGCAAAGCCGTCCATTATCAAACCACCTCAATTACAGCTGAAACCACTTCCGACGCATTTGAGGTATAAATTTCATGGCTTAAATAATACTTTACCAGTAATTATTTCTTCGTTGTTGAATGATGTGCAGGTGGAACAGTTGCTAAAAGTTTTGAAGGAGCATAGACAAGCCATAGGTTGGACAATTGCGGACATTCGGGGAATCCCTGCTGGAATTTGTGAGCATAAGATTCAATTAGAAAGTGGGACAAAACGAGTGTGGAGCATCAGCGACAGCTGAATCCGTCAATGCAGGTAGTGGTGAAGAAAGAGATAATCAAATGGCTGGTCGCTGGGGTAGTCTACCCAATTGCTGATAGTTCATGGGTGAGCCCGGTGTAATGCGTGCCAAAGAAGGGAGGCATGATGCGATAAAAAATGAGAAGAACGAGCTCATTCCAACAAGAACAGTAACCGGATGGAGGGTATGCATGGACTACAAAAAACTAAATAGGGCCACATGTAAGGACCATTTCCCTATGCCTTTTATTGATCAAATGCTTGATCGGCTAGTGGGAAAGTCCTTTTATTGATTCCTTGACGGATACTCCGGTTATAATCTGATCAACATAGCTTTGGAGGACTAGGAGAAGACAACGTTCACATGCCCATATGGAACATTTGCTTTTAGTCGAATGCCATACGGCTTATGCAAAGCTCCAGCTACCTTCCAGAGATGTATGATGTCTATCTTCTCCGATATGGTAAAGGATTTCTTGAGGTTTTTATGGATGATTTTTTGGTAGTGGGTGACACTTTTGAGCATTGCCTAAAGAATCTGAAACAAGTGCTCAAGCGATGCAAAGAGACAAACCTTGTACTCAATTGGGAGAAATGCCACTTCATGGCGGATGAAGGTATTGTTCTGGGACATAAAATCTCAAGGCGTGGCATAGAGATAGATAAAGCTAAAATAGAAATCATCTCTAAGCTTCCTCCACCCACATCTGTCAAAGGTGTCCGTAGTTTTTAAAGGCATGCCGGATTCTACAGGCGTTTCATTAAGGACTTCTCAAAGATTGCAAATCCAATGTGTAAACTCCTTGAGAAGGATGCCAAGTTCGTCTTTGATGAGAAATGCCTCACAGCTTTTGAGGAACTGAAGACAAAGCTCACCACGGCACCCATTATTGTCATACCTGATTGGTCGCTTCCTTTTGAACTTATGTGTGACGCCAGCGGTGTAGCTATTGGAGTTATGCTGGGACAAAAACACAGTAAAGTCCTTCACTCAATATACTATGCTAGCAAAACACTTAATGGGGCACAGCTGAATTACACCGTAACCGAGCAAGAACTGTATGCCATTGTGTATGCTTTCAGGAAATTCTGTGCGTATCTGCTGGGCTCTAAAGAAATTGTGTACACCGATCATGCAGCTCTCCGTTATTTGATGGCAAAGAAAGATGTAAAGCCGTGACTAATCCGATGGGTTTTACTGCTGCAAGAGTTCAATTATGAAGTTATGGATAGAAAGGGAACACAAAACCAAGTGGCAGATCACTTGTCTAGAATCGAAGAATCGGGGAGACAAAAAGGAGAGCTGGAAATCAATGATGCATTTCCAGATGAACAAATATTGGCTTTATCCAATTCCTTTGCACCATGGTACGCAGACATCGCTAACTACATAGTCAGCGATCTTATTCCGAAAGGGTTGGAATCTTACCAACGAAAGAAGTTCTTGAGGGATTGCCGAAACTATTATTGGGAAGAACCCTTCTTGTTCCGTGTCTGTGTGGACAACATAATCAGGAGATGCGTGCCTGAGGAAGAGATGCTACAAATTCTGAAAGCTTGCCATGACTCACTGGTTGGGGGTCATCATAGGGGGAATAGAACGGCAGCAAAGATCTTTGAATGTGGTTATTACTGGCCGACCATTTATCAGGACGCTGATCAGTTGGTAAATTTTTGTGACGAATGCCAATGACAGGGCCAAATTTCTAGGAGGCATAAGATGCCTATGAACTTTGTGATGGAAATCGAACTATTCGACGTTTGGGGTACTGACTTCATGGGGCCTTTATAAGCTCATGTGGGATGAAATACATCTTAGTGGTTGTGGACTACGTGTCCAAATGGGTAGAAGCCATTGCTTTACCCAACAACGAGGCTCGGAGTGTGACCACGTTTCTAAAGAAGAATATTTTCACCCGGTTTGGCACCCCAAGAGCCATTCTCAGTGATGGGGGTTCTCATTTCTGTAACAGAGTCTTTAAAGGTCTCCTTGACAAGTACGGGGTCAAGCATAAGGTTGCCACACCCTATCATCCACAATCGAGCGGTCAAGTGGAGGCATCCAATAGGGAGATAAAGAGCATACTAGCAAAGACGGTGAACGCAAACAGGACCGACTGGTCAAAGAAGCTAGATGATATTCTATGGGCATACCACACAGCGTACAAGACCCCTATCGGTACATCCCCCTATCGGCTAGTTTTCGGAAAAGCTTGCCATTTACCTGTAGAACTTGAGCATAAGGCGATGTGGGCCTTAAAAATATTAAACATAGACTGGGCGGAGGCTGGAGCTCTAAGGCTAGCACAATTAAATGAAATGGAGGAGTTCCGTCTTCACGCATATAAAAGTGCAGCAGTATATAAAGAACGAATGAAATTCGTCCATGACAAAAAGATCTTAGAAAGAGAGTTCAAGGCAGGGGATCTGGTATTGCTGTTCAACTCAAGACTAAAACTATTTCCGGGGAAGCTGAAGTCTAAATGGTCTGGACCTTTTAAAGTTGTTGATGTCTATCCCTTTGGAGCTATTGAATTAGCATCGGAGGATGGGCTCCGAACCTTCAAGGTAAACGGGCAAAGAATCAAGCACTACTTGGGAGCGGATGGAGAGAAACATTTGGTAGAGCAGCCGACTCTAAAGGGGCCTCTGTACCAATAGTAGAGTGGCTTGCTACTTTCAATCAGAAAAGGAAGATTGAGCAAGGCAAAGGATAAAGAATTTGTCCCCTCTTCTCTGCCGCCGCCGCATATGTAGAAAAAGAAGGAGCGGAGAAGGAAGAACAACCGTTTGACTTTGGCACATGAGGTGGCGGGTTTGGCTAGGTAACATAATGGAAATGTATCGGATCTCTTTTCTGCAACGGAAAAAAAATGGAGAGAACTGAACATTGACAAAATCTCAAGAGAAATAAAAGATTCGATGATCTTATCAAATAAAAGTACTATGGTTCGAGAGAAAGTAACAGTATCTACTCGGACACTACAGTGGAAGTGTGTTGAATCAAGAACAGACAGTAAACGCCTTTATTATGGACGCTTTATTCTGTCTCCACTTATGAAAGAGGAGCCTCAACCTTGGTATCGACGAATCACCAGTCTTTCTTTTAGGGTATTATCCGCAGGAGATCTGGTGTTGTAGTTTATTGTTAGCTGGGCCTAGGAGCCAACCCCGAAGCCAAGGTCGAACGCAAGCCCGAAGCGAACCCAAGCTTAAGGAGCTCTGAGCCCCAAGCCAGCACTTGCTACTCTCTTGTTGGTGATCGTGTTTGGTAGCTCTTCGGTGTATCGACATCCCGGTTTTCCACTCGATAGATCCCGCAAATATGCTGCTAATTCGTGGGTGCCTATTCTTCGATCCAAACTGGTGATTCACCGCATTCCCTTCTCTAGTCAGGAATGGAGTCAGGGATGCCCAACCATGGAATGATTGTAGAGGCGTCTTAGCTTCGTCGTGCCGCGACGTTAAATCAAGCGCTCGTGGGAGGCAACCCATGTGTGGTAACATCTACTTTTGTTGTTGTTGTACCTTTATTTAAGTTTTAATATCTTATTTGTACTTAGGGCTATTTGAAGGATGTTTTAGAATGCAGGAAGTGGACAAAAGGACACAGAAATTGAAAAGGAGTTCTTGGAACTGCAGAAAAGCAATAATGTGACAAATGCTAAACAAATGCGATCGCATTATCAATATGCGAACCGCATTTGTGCCGCAAATTGAAGCACAAATTTGAATAAGCATAGCTGGCATAAATGCGACGACACACAGCATTTCGCGGATCGCATTCGCGTTATGCAGTCCGCATTATCATCGCAAACAGAACCAGAAGGTTTGGTTCACAACAATGACCTAAATGCGGTGAGGTAACCTACTTTGCAATTCGCATTTACAATATGCGATGACTTAACCATCGCATACTGCCAGGTATGTGTTTGCATTCCCTCCTCTTCTAAAATCATTCAGTCTAGTATATAAAAAATAATTTAAAAAAAAGAGAGAACACAACAAGAACGAACATCGATAATCATCATCGGAGGAAATTAAATTTCAAGCTTACCAAACATCAAAGTGCTGATTAAAAGTTGTCCTAAGTCCTCAAATCTTCTTCATAGGTATGTTCGACCTTTGCTATATGTTTAACTTTAATTTTGCAAGTTACGTTTGGTGTTTCAATGGAGTTTTTGAACTTTTTGGGGGTTGAAGACAAGAATCTAGGGTTTTAATTCTTAGGGGATGAGCATACATGTGTATCTTAAGGTATTTGCGTTCCACAAAATCAAAATGTGGACCGCACTTTGACCGCATCCCTAAACCCTAGATATCTGAGAAAGACAACAAATGCGGTGTCTTTGCGATTGCATAATGTCTATGCGGACCGCAAAGGCACAGCAAACACGGCCAGAACATTTGGTTAGCACCGGTAATTTATGCGGTGAATATGCGATCGCATATCTCGCTTTGCGATGAGTATGCGATCGCATTTGTGTGTGTCAAACAGGTCTATGCACAAAAATATTCTGCGATGATTATGCGATTCGCATAGTGGTTATGCGATTCGCATATTCCACCGCAGAATGAAATCTGGCTTGACACACGTAAGAATGGGACGAGTTTGCGGTTCGCATAGTGGATATGGGACCGCAAACCACGCCACATTTCTGTAAGTCTTTGTTCACTATTCCTGTTTTGCTTTTCTCTAATGATGATAATGTCGCTTACATCTCACCCTCGTGCAGATATGGCAGCCAAAAAGCACTCCGTAAAGAGAAAGCCATCATCAGCGTCTACCTCAGCACAACCCAAACGGGCAAGAGTGGAATCAAATATGCCAAGCACCTCCCAGTCTGATGAGGAGGAACGCTTACCGGAAGTTGATCTAGTGGCTGAGGCCAGAAGGAAACGCGGTGATGACCTTCAGCTTCTATTCGGGGTTGAAGGTTCCAGAACATTGTTCAAGGAAGGGATAACAAAAAGGAAAATCTTGGGGGAGAAAAAGTTAAGTTTAAATGGATTACAGGAACAGTACCCTCATATTCTCGACAATATCAAAACGAGAAAATGGGAGTGCTTCACTAAGGACCCCAAAGAATACAATGAGTCAATGGTCCGGGAATTCTATGCATCTTACGGAGCTTCAAGAACGGGGTATCATAGACGCAATAGAATATTCACTGGCATCGTGCAAGTTCGGGGCAAGAGTATGTTCTGCAACAGTGACCATATTAATGAACTCTACTTCCCCGATTGGGATTCAGGCATAGTTGAGTACGATGCCAAGTACTCCAACAGAGAAAACAAACGTGGATGGATAGCATCTATGATTGCAAAGGGGACTCCTGCTTGGATACACCCTGGAAAGAAAATATACAAAGAGGACCTCACAAGGGAGGGCAAATTTTGGCTGAACTTCGTCACCTCCCATTTAATACCGTCCAGAAACGAAACAGATATCAGCATTGAGAAAGCACTTCTCATTGCATGTATTATGGCTGGTATTAAGATTGATGTGGGGAGCCTCATTTTCCAGGAGATTGGCATCCGGGCAACGAAGCGTGCCACATCACTTCCCTTTCCGAGTTTGATCACAACCCTTTGCCAAATGGTGAATGTTCCTTTCTTGCCACAAGCTGACAAACTCGGACGGTCAACGAGGGATATCGATATCACTCGTATCAGTGACTCTGCTGCCTCAACGGAGACCCCAATCCAGGACATTGACTCCCAAAATCTCCTATCTCCCCAAGATCCAGAAGCCTCCACTGATGTTACAGAGACTGCACCCCCATCCACCATGGGTCCCATCTTCTTCATCAATGCCAGCCCTTTCAAGACTTGGTCTAATTGCACATCACGCCAATGCCAAAGTGGACCAACTTTTGAAAACCCTGCCCCACCTGATCAAACAGGCCCTGACTCCTATTCAGATTGAAAGAGGTGAGGTTAGGGGTTTACCCCAGCTGAGGGAGGAAGTAAAATCCATGAAGACTAAACTCCAGAAAATGCAAAATTTGGAGTTCGACATAGCATCTCTCCTCCCCAAAGAGGGTGACCAGAGTGCAGACATTGCTGCACCAGACTTGGGCTTGGACTTCACTGCTCTAATGGCAGACATTGCACCGTCGTCTGCCCAACTGTCTCATCCTTTAACTGCTCCGGTACGGGTAGATGTTACTGATGACGAGACATCGGGGCAGTCATCTGAGTTAGAAGGGGAGGATCGGTGCCGGCGGTAGTCCGCTCTGATACCAAGTTGACAGGATCTGATCGGTGCCGGCGGTAGTCCGCTCGACGGTGATAAGACCTTATCAAGAGAGCATCCTTGTCATCAAACAAGAATCAAAATTAAGGGAAATTATTATTTGAACTGTGTAAAAATTTAGTATCAAAATTAACAGCTGTATGGTAACTTTTTACCTAAGCATGGGGCCTGTCGATAATTAAATCTTGAGACCATGTGTACAGGATACCTTTTTAGGGGCTCCCCGGGATTACAACAGCCCTTAAACCGATTAATAACGGGCTTTTCAACCGGGCAACTGTACGTAGCCACTACCAAGATTTAATTATGACTGTACCACCATCTCAGAACCAAGCCATGAATTTTAACACTAAACTTTTAAAGTTCATATAACAAAATCTCTTGATTTTAATAGAGTCTAGTTCATCATGTACTATATATTATATATGTACATATACACTTAGTATATTTATATATTTACTATATATATATATATATATATATATATATATATATATATATATATACTACATATACACTTAGTATATTTATATATTTACTATATT
>MCJB01048416.1:17548-47842 GCA_002018475.1 Nicotiana obtusifolia | reverse complement strand
TTGTTGGGTTCTTGTTAGCGTCATATTGTAGCCTTGTCGGCCTATTATTCATATTACATGTCACAGATGCTATGGTTGGTTCGCTCGTGCCTTCGGGTGCCGAGTGCCGGCCACACTCCCCTAAGTTGGGGTGTGACAATACCATTGAAAATAGTAATGAATTTTCATTCTTTCCAATTCCAATGGGTAATATTATATTTGAGCCTTTTTGCACAACTTGCGGGTTTGCCCTCTTCGTTTAAAGCTATAAAGCTACAAGCATCCTTTGGAGATCCTCCAAGGAAGACTCCCGATCCTTTTGACGTCCACAAAAGAATTTCTCTCGAATGACTTTTGTCAGTTCCCGTTCATCGTTGGGATAACGAGATTTCATTTTCGCGATGGTTTCATTTTTTTAACAGTAATATTTATAAACGTGCATTGCAAGTTAATAATGACATATAATGATTTAAATTTTTATTTATATAAAAAAATAATAAATTTAATTAATGAGAGAAATATTATATATAATACTACAACAATCATCTAAATGTCGAAAAATATTGTTATATTAACATAATATGTGAATTTAAAATGAAAGGACTTCATCAAAACTTACATAAATGATCAATTTTAGTCATGTTAAGTAGATAACTATGTATTGTAATTTAAAGGTATCTAATGTGATGGTATCTTATCGAACACTTCTTTATTGACGGTATTTTTTTTGTATATGTTTCCTTCTAATGCATTGGTTATTAACTAGAACTCTTATTTTCGATATTGATATCTCTATTGAAAGTGCAATATATAGTTATTAGTGTAAGAAGACATATTGTGGTAACTATAGTCCAATATTTAGGATGCTTGTTCTTGTGCTTTATTTATCATAACTAAAAAATATAAACATATTGAAAATTATTTTCACACAAATTTAAAAATACATAAGAAATAATGAACTTGACAACAAACATGTACGGTAGAAGGCCATTTAGTATTACAGTATTTAAGTATTCTTCCTAGTAGTGATGGTTGGTGTCATCTTCTGTTGAGTCAAAACTGAAAAATATTTCGTTTTTATCATAACACTTCGCAATCAACCTTTTATTTAGTTGATCAACATATTCATTTCTGCTAGCTAAGATAACTCTTTAATTTCTATTATATAATTTGCACAAATTGCATTTTAATCTAATGATAAAAATATTTTCCTTACTAAATGCACTACTATTACCATCGGGTTGATAACCAAGTGTTCTAGAAGAACCAAATCATATTTTATTGGATGCTCTACTTCTTTTCAACACGAAGCAAGAAGTCACTGAATGTTGGATCTGTTTTTACTTTTATATTTCTTGTCATTTGAATATTTTTCATTTGAGGTCATTATAATTTCTAGCTTTTACAGTTTCTGCTTTAGTCAATTTTAGAACTACTGATCGTACTTGACAGAAATCATCTCCCAAACTATTATTTTTTCACCAAACGGTTTATCAATATCCAATATATCTCTAAAACTCTGGCTAATTGTTTCGATCGTTTGACGCTTAGCCAAAAGCGCTTCATCCATATTATCGCTTTTGTATTCCTTATAAATTTAGCACTATTAGTCATCTTTGATGTATTTGTGATGGTTATTTCAGATATTTGAAAAGATATATCAAATCTAAAGTGAGTTGTACGACCTCATACTAAAATCGTTGCTAGTACACCACTTGTTCTTATTGCTAACGATATCATGCCTCTTGATCTGATATTTGCAAGCAATGCATGATATATGAATATTATTTCGATTCTACCGGAGGCATCTAGAAAGGATAATCCCGTTGTACCAGAGTCGACCTTTTATAATATAGTCTTGAAAGCTTTCTTATTCATAATTTAGCTTTGATTGTGCTTCCTCAATACTTGTATGACCTTTTTAATATTATATTAATCCTTTTTACTTTGTGATCTATTTTTTCTAATCTCTAACACTTTTTTTATGAAAAAAATTTATGTAGCCTAAGATTTTTTTTTTTTAACTTGAAAAATAATTTTACTCATATGATGAATTTAAAAAATAATTTAATTGCATTCTCTTGCTAAATAATTAATTGAAAGTTTTGATTATTTGGTTTTAACATAAAATACAATTTCTTTTCTGTTGATTTAGATTCTTAATATTGGTTCATCTCATGTTTGAATATTTAACCGTAATTATAATTTTATCCACCATAAATTTTATTTTCAAAGAGTAAAAAGATCGATCTGACATTCCACTTTTAGATCTTTATGTTTACAAAATCATTAGTGATATTGGCTCTTATCAACCTTTTTCTTTCTTTTCTCACACATTTTATATTCTTAAATTTTTTTTTAGTTGTTCTTTAATAATTGGGTATATTTTTCTATATTACACGAAAATTTAATACTAAAAAGATATTATTTGAGTAGGAAAGCAGTTGAAATATAATATAATAATATATTATCGTGAAGTTTTTTTTTTTAATTTGAACGCTTTATGCAGTCTGTTTAGCATTCTTTTTATTTTTTCTTGGTATTGAATATTATAAAGTGGTAATGTATTACCAATATTAAGGAATCTTCTTAAATTAATTTTATTAAATCTTCCTAAATATTTTTAATAAGAATTCAATAGACAAGATTGTATTAATTTCAAAATCTTAAATATTAAAAAAATTAACATATAAGTTATTGCAGTCTATAAAAATAGTTATTACAGCTATGTCCTTTCCCTACGAGTTCTTCTGTTTAACATTTTAGGGCTATTTTGGTCTATCAATATTATATTCGTATTTTTATAATAATATAGCTTTCTTGTTTGTAAATAGATTTGGACAATATAATACGCTTTAAAATTAAATTAGTAATAGAAATTTTTTAAGAGGTATATCCTAAAAGTAATAGGATTAGATCGCTAAAAATATGTCCATATCTCAAAGGTAATTATACTAATAGAAAATCTAACATGTTCCTAAAAATATTGGGTTTACATGCTAACATGTAGTATTATATATCTACGCCCGAAAATAATTATGCTAATAGGATTCCTAACGTATAGTATTATGTCATAAAACTAATAGGATTAAAGGCTAATATTTAGAATTTCGATTATGTCCTTTTATTGTGAGTTATTATGATATAAAAATGTTATTTTTGTAATTCAATATTTTGTTCATGCTTTTATAATAAACTAGTATCTATAAACGTGTGTTGCACGTTAATAATGGCATATAATGATTTAAATATTTATTTATTTGAAGGAATAATAAAATTTAATTAATGAGAGAAATTTTATATATAATAATACAACAATCATCTAAATGCCCAAAAATATTATAATATTAGCTTAATGCGTGAATTCAAAATAAAGGACATCATCAGAACTTACATAAGTGATCAATTTTAGTCATGTTAAGTAAAAAAATTATGTATTGTAGTTTAAAGGTATCTAATGTGATGGTATCTTACCGAACACTTCTTTATAGACGATGTGTTTTGTGTATGTTTCTTTCTAATGCTTTGGTTGCTCTGCCATACCAGAACTGTTGTTTTCGATATTGATATCTCTCTTGAAAGTGTATTGTTATTCGTGTAAAAAAGTATATTATTGTAAATATAGTCCGACATTTATGATATTTGTCCTTGTGCTTTATTTATTATAACTATAAAACATAAATATACTGAAAATTTTTTTTACACAAATTTAAAAGGATGTTCTTTAGTTTCGGAAGATAAAAGTTGAATTAGGGGATAAACACATACTTAAAAGCACATTGACAGTATCATAAGTTTTGCATGTACGACGTAATAGTCGAAACTTCTATATACAATATGTGCACTATTACACAAGCTATTCAGCGTATCTAAGTTATCAGTAGCAGGACGAGCGTATTTTTCTTTAAAATCAACCTATATGCAATGGAAGATCAATTTTAATTTAGTGTATACACACACACACACACACACACACACACACACACACACACACACACATACGTAAGAAATAATAAACTTGACAACAAGCATGTACGGTAGAAGGCCATTTGGTATTAAAGTATTTAAGTATTCTTTTTGGTAGTAATTGTTGGTATCATCTTCTGTTGAGTCAAAACAGAAACATATTTTATTTTTACCATAAAACTTAGCAATCAACCATTTATTTAGCTGAACATATTCATTTCTGCTAGCTATCGTGAAGATTCTTTTCTCAATTTCAACATTTTATGCAGTCCATTTCACATTTTTTTATTTTTCCTTGTTATTGAATATTTTATAATGGTAATGTATTACAAATATTGAGTATTCTTATGAAATTGATTTTATTAATCTTCCTAAATATTTTTAATAAGAATTTAATAGACAAGATTATATTAATTTTAAAATCTTAAATATTAAACAATTAACATAGAAGTTATTGTAGTCCATAAAAATAAGTTATTACAGCTATGTCCTTTTCCTATGGGTTCTTCTGTTTAATAGGCTATTTTGGTCTATCAATATTATATTCGTGTTTTTATAATAATATAGGCTTTCTTGTTTCTAAATGGATTTGGACAATATAATACGTTTTCAAATTAAATTAGTAATAGAAATTTTTTAAGAAGTATATCCTAAAAATAATAGGATTATATAGCTAAAATTATGTCCATATCCCGAAAGTAAATTATATTAATAGAAATTCTAACATGTTCCTAAAAATATTAGGTTTACATGCTAACATGTAGTATTATATATCTATGCCCGAAAATAATTATACTAATAGGATTCTTAAAGGTAATCATGTAGGATTCTTAACGTGTTGTGTTATATCTTAAAACTAATAGGATTAAAAGGCTAATGTCTAGAATTTTGATTATGTCTTTTTATTATGAGTCATTATGCTTAATATTATAATTCAACATTTTATTCATGCTTTTATAATAAATATAGATCATTGCTATTGTTATTAATGCTACCTCCTTCATTTTTGGATCATTGAATATAATAGTGTTGTCCAATTTATTGCTACTTAGATAATAACCGTAGTATCTTGCTACAAAATCAGTTAACATATCTTTTGAATATTAATATTGGCTAAGATTAACTCTATTTTATTAGAAAATCTAATTGTGTAAATCTAGATCTAAATTTTGGGTCAAACAAGAACCTCTTATGACTCCTAGACATAGAATTGAGTAGTATAAATCATCATAACTATGGGTTCAAAAACATCACTCAAATACCAGCGGACTGACATAATTATTTAATATTTGAACTTTATGAGTTTGAGTTCGATATATATATATATATATATAAATAAAATGTTTGAATCAAATTTATTAATTCGCATAAATCCGTAACTTACGCTTTACATCCACACTTGCTATCTCTTGTTAATGGGATCTGGTTTATCTTATATGTCCGCTCAGATGTAGCAATTAGCATTTCCTAGATGGCCTCTGTAGACTTGCAAGTCGTAATCATAAGTAGTTTGGTCATTATGTTGGTTGGAACTTGCATCTCACTCAAACGCTGAAAGGGAGAGCCTCCTTTTTTGGTTTAATTTGTTTTGTTGGTGCCCACAGACCTATATAACAGTTGGTGATGATTAGCCGATTCTTTGATCTGAAGTTTACTTTTCCCGTATCTTCAACTTCTGAACAATGCAACTTTTTGAATATATATATATATATATTCAAGAGAAAGTCGGTGTGGCTTCTATGAATGACAAGATGCGGAAAACGAAGCTTAGATGGTTCGAGCATGTGCAGCGGAGAAGCATAAATACCCCGGTTAGGAAGTGTGAGCTGTCAACTTTGGTGGGTGCGAGAAGAGGTAGAGGGCGGCCTAAGAAGTATTGGAGTGAGTTGATCAGGCAGGACATGACGTGACTTCAGATTTTCGAGGACAAGGCTCTTGATAGGAAGATGTGGAGATCAAATATTAAGGTTGAATGTTAGGAAGTGGTTGAACGTTTTTCTACTGCGTACCA
Organism: Nicotiana obtusifolia; assembly: GCA_002018475.1. Taxonomy (NCBI): domain Eukaryota; kingdom Viridiplantae; phylum Streptophyta; class Magnoliopsida; order Solanales; family Solanaceae; genus Nicotiana; species Nicotiana obtusifolia. Next base: position 41,886 of record MCJB01048416.1, on the reverse strand, counting down.
GGGTGAGAATAGTCTGATAGTTTTTTTCTTAGACTGCTAGTGGTTTATGTTGTGTTCACACTATTATTCCATTTTTTCATAGTATTGTGCCATTATTACTGGTTATTATTATTATTGCTTTTCCATCTATTTTCTGTTTCTTACGATGCTGTTATTATTTTGTTGGCTTCTGTTACTTCAACGGATCTATTGTCTCTTTTCGTCTTCTTGAGCAGAGGGTCTTTCGGAAACAGTTTCTCTATTTATCCGGGGTAAAGGTAAGGTATGCGTATACAGTACTCTCTCTAGACCCCAATTCTGAAATTTTATTGTTGTTGTTGTTATATATATAAAAGAGGCTATTTTCGTCCTTTTCTCATATGAGAAACAAATTACTATCATTTGTTGAGGTAAAGAGAAGAGTAAATGAGCTCTATCGGTACTTCAGAAAACAATGATAAAGGTCAGTAGAAAGCAACATGGGGAAATAAAAAGATCCCACAAAGAGAAATAGTAACTGATTTATATGGCTCAAGACACTAACCTACGAAATGCACAATACCTATTCTAATTAAAGAAACTTCGAATATTTGATTCATTTTTAAGATGAGATCCCATTAGGTAGAATAGTTCGGAGCCAACACGATGGTACACTAGTTCGATGTAATACCCATATAACCACATGCGTCCGACTCCTTATTTAAAAATAAAGTTTGCACTAGAAATAATATTCAAGCCTAAAACCAACAAGAAACCAAATGCCATGGGTTTGTGATATACAATTCAAGCAAACATTTTTTTAAAATCCCGAATACGGAGGATGAAAAGTTAATATTCCTAAGTTCATACTTGGCTACACTAATCCAAATTTTTGTGGGGCAAGTTCACTAAGAAACGTAAAGCGTTTCCTGTTAAAAAAAACAAAATTATTTTTAAAAATTAAATTTAAGACCTCTAGTTAAAAGTAGATAGGTTGAAACCTCCATCTTCCTCGTGGTGGTTAATATAACTTCAAATAATTGATAAGAAACGATGGTGGTTTTCTAAGTCATTATGCTTTATGGAAAAGGCACAATTAAAACATTATGACAAAAGAAATTCCATCGATGGTCGTTCAAGTTAAGAAGGCTATATAAAAAGATAGCAATGTAAGTTTTCCAGTCATCTTATTGTCACTTTTATACTCTTGTTAACTACGCTATAGAAAGATGATTTTAAGATACAAAAGAAAGCGAAGTAACTTTTGTGTTACAAAGTTTAACTTGAATGACCATGAGAGCATGTCATTACAAAGCTTATCCTTTAAATATATCATTACATTCTTATACAGTAAGAGCATGTCAAATCTAATTATAGTATTTCTTCCATTTCATTTTATATGACATATTTGATTAACTCTGAGTTTAAGAAAGAAAGAAAGAAAATTTTATATACCAAAAGTAGTTTCATAATTTATAGTATTAAATATGTCATGACATTTCTAAGTCTATGTAAAAGAACATGCCACTAAAATTAAAATGAAAAGATTAAAGTTAAAAGATTTTTCTATAGATTATATATAATTTTTTCGAAAAGATTAAAAAGAAATGAGTGTGAGATGATGCATAAGGATTAGAAGTGAGATGTTGTTTATCCTTGGCTACGGATAACAATTAAATTTGTACGTGGTTTTAAGGACACGTGATTTGATTTGATACAAATAAAGAATGAATGAAAATAGAGACTGAATTCAATAAATAAGAAAGAAAGCAAACCACCAATATAGAGTAGCTTTACTGTGGCAGAATCCTCTAAAATAAAATATGAAGCAGATAGATCGAGAAAATAACTAGAGTAGACTGTGGTTTTTTGTATATTGATCGTTCGTTGTCTATGCCTTTTTACAATTGTGCTGCCCCTTTATATAGGGAGGGGAACGAGTTTTATATAAGGTAAAAAAATCTATCCACAAGGTAAAATATCTTTAGAATTAATGGCTTCAACGTCTTTATTGATTTCTGCCGTGATTCCCACCGAGATATTTACGTATCACGGGATTTCTGGTCCTTCAGTTACGCAAATCTGATAATTTTACCCTAGGGTGTTTTACCCTAATCGACCTCAGCGATCTCGTCTCGGGCGCCTTGGCTTCGAGCTCCGTTCCGATGGCATCCGGTCTTGGCCTTCACCTCTCGATCTCTCGATCTCGGCCTATCGAGCAGTGACTCCAATCGACGCCGGTCGTACGAATTTGAAACCGATATTCCCTATGCAAGTAATCGAATTCGACCCCATACAGATAGTCCCCTCATTTTTTGGAGAGTAATGACAAAAAACGATTTGAACCGCCGCTTTTAAGATTAGGTTAAATGGAGACATACTTATGGCGCGCGACACGGAATTCGGGGTGTCACATCAAAGATGCAAAACGTCATATTGATGAATGACGGCAACATGATGACGTACGTGGCAAGTATCAAAAATGTCTTTTCATAGACCAACTGAAGACAAAACTCTGCGACACCTGCAAACGTTAATTAATATTTTCTCATTTTTGGGACTCGAACCGCCACCTTTAAGAGGGTATAAATAGCCCTCCCTTCCTTCAGTTCCAAAGTTTGCGTTATTGTATTCTTCAAGTTCTCTGAGTTTGTTCACAAGTGCCCTTCTCCTTTGTTCTTGTTTTACTCCTGGCATCTACTATCTTCTCTAACTCTTTATTTCTAATGGCAAAGACATCCATATCTGTTCCCCAGAAACAAACCCCCTCTTCTTCTCAACCCGCTGAAGAAACTGAGCCTGTCGTTGTTGAGGAGACTTCGACCGAGCCCCCACGATTTTAAGTAGAGAAGGCTTCTTCTGTACCAGGCCGGGGTAAGTCGGTCACTAGATATATTTGTTCAACTACGAACAAAACCATCGATAGGGTGAAGCAAGATTGCAACTGGGTTGGTAAGGACGTGGTGGTTCCTTCACCAGAAGAGGCAATCACCACCCACATGGAGGGCTACTTGAGTGTTTACACTTACCCCTTCACGTTGGACCCTTTGGACCCCATAATCGTCGAATTTTGCAAAAGGTGCGATGTAACACTGGGTTAGATTCATCCCTCTGTTTGGAGAATAGTCATTCTCTTCCGCTTTTTTGTGAGTAAGATCGAAGGGCACCCCTTCACCCTCGATCATCTCCTGCGACTATACAGTCCCCGAATCTTCCGAGGGGAACTAATAAAACTCGCTCGCCGGGCTAGTAAAGCCCCCTTTTCGAGCATCGACGAGGATAAGGACCGAGGCTGGATGAGCCAATTTGTTCGAATAAAGAATCGGACCTGATCCCTGCCGAAGACATGCCGTTCCCTGAAAAGTGGAACATGAACTGTAAGTGCTATCTTCCTATTTCAATTCATCTGGTGTCTTTCCTTTGTTATCTTACTAACATATCTCGCATGGTGTAGCTGTTTCTCGAATGCCGGCTGCGATTCAGCACTTGAAAGAATGGGTCGAGAAGGTGGTGTCTCAAAGGACCTATTCAGAGCGTGCTTGGCGCGAGATATCGAAGGGCCGTTGGGAGGCCAAAAATCATGGTGAGACCGATAATGTTTATGTTCCACGTCTTATGTTATCGATGATGTTGCTGACCTATAACTTACTTCGTTCTTCCTTTGCAGGTCTATCGAAGGACGTTGAATTGAGGCCAGCGTCCCTTGGTAGAGAGGTTCCCTGCCCTACCCCTGCCTCGGAGCAGGAGGGGGAGAAAAAGAGGAAAGAAGTCCCCAGTTCTTCTGGGCCCGAGAGGAAGAAACCGAAGAAAAGTATAGCTCTTAGACTCAAAATCTTGGACATAGCTTACTGACTAGACGATGAGTCCGAGAAAGACGAAGGTCTCGAGATTTTGGGCAGCGAGCCATCTCGGGTAGTCCCCGAGCTGAGGGTCGATGAAACTCATCTTCATCGAGTAGAGGACCTCGAGATGGGTGCGACAACTGGGGCTTCCGCCGATGCGGGAGAGGCGATGCAGGGAATCTCGGGCCCCCCAGAAGCGATGGACTCCCCTTCTTTCTCAGAGTCAACTCTTAATGAAGCCCGAGCCGCAAAGGTGCTTTCCCCGAGCAAAGGCCCTATACCGGAAGGACCTTTTCAAGGTTTCTTCGACGGCGTGCCATCGGCGGATACTTTTGAGCTCGAACTGCCGAGGAAGAGTCCTTCCACCGAAACGAGCAAGGCATCTTTCGGTCCAAAGTTGGTCGATAGATTTCCTGCTCCGAGTTCTAACCCTGATCGAAAACGAATAATAAGGTTTTCCATTCCCGAAGATGCTAGGGCCCTTTCTGCGCCTATGGGGGTGACTAGTTATCTTCGGTGCTTGGTGACCGAAGAAGATCAGGCCGCAATGGATGAGGTGGATGAAGCCTGCTTGTTCAATGAGGCTCAACAAGCATCAAATAAGGTAAACTTCCGATAAGCCTTGTCTGGTGTTTACCATTTTATATTTCAAACTTTGACTAACTGTCTTATTTTCTTTTGTACTCGTAGGCCTCGGTGCTTCATCATGAGGCTTTTCTTCGACTAAGGGAAGAAAAGGCACGTCGTGAGCGGCTCGAAGGGGAGATGTCGACCCTTCGGGTCGAACTAGACTTTGTGCGTAAGGAAAATTCTGGCATAATCGACCAGATGGGGCAACAACTTGACCGAACAAACCAATTCCGATCTGCGGTGAATGAGGCCAAAGTAGAAACCTATGAATAGAGAGCCAAGACCGATCTGCTGACCTCAGAAAAAGAAACCCTCCAAGCTCAAATGGTTTCTTTGGAAAATCAACTTTCGGAGGCACAAGAGAAAGTCGGGACTCTGACTAAGAGCATTGATACGCTTCAATCCCATGTCGATACGCTCACTTCGGATCGCGACATTTTGGTCAACGAGTTGCAATCGGCTAAATCGGAGGTTGCTACATCCAAGGCTGAGGCCGATAAGTTAATAGCCCAATATAGGGCCGATGCCGAGGCTGCTCAGGAACAATCAAAGATCTTGGTCGAATATACTAAGTGCCAAACTCGCCTTTCTGTTCTTGAAGAGTTACAAAATCGGGGCTTAGATCTTTCTACCGAGATCGATGATGCAAAAAAGATCGAAGCCGAAGCCAGAAAGCGGGCCTTCCCAGAAGAAGAAGAAGAAGAAGACTCCGAGAATTCCGAATAAAGACATCTTTTGTATAATATGTCTTTTTTTTTTTTTTTTTTTGAAACCCCATTTCTGGAACATACTTTTTTCATATATATATAAAGATCTCCCTTTATTTCCCTTTCTTGTTTGACTTATCTTGATTCTTCGTACTTAGAACCGATGGTTCAACTCGTAGAATTTTTTGCTCTTCAGGCTTAGTTTAGACTTAGCCAATTTCAAGATATGCCTTAGCAGATTTTTCCTTTCTTCGGCCGATTTGGTAAGGCCTAAGCTTCGAAAATGGGTCCGAGGTTTGCTTCAATAGGCCTTACTTCCCTTCGAGTTTCATTAGCTCGATGCAGCCTTGGCCTTTTGAGAAATCGGGGTTCGCCTTAACAGGTCTTACTCCCCTTTTAGTTTTATTAGCTCGATACGGCCTTAGCCCTTTAAGAAATCGGGGTTTGCCTTAACAGGTCTTACTCACCCTCTAGTTTTAGTAACTCGATATGGCCTTAGCCCTTTAAGAAATCGAGTTTTGCCTTAACAGGTCTTACTCACCCTCGAGTTTTATTAACTCGATATGGCCTTAGCCCCTTTAGAAATTGGGGTTTGCCTTAGCAGGTCTTATTTCCCTTTGATTTTCGTATGAAACTCTGAGCAATGTTAGTTTTCGGTCGTGCAACGAAAATCGAAATGGCCCTTGGGCTCGGAGACAAGATATCGATGCCAAAGAACTTTTATTAGCATTCAAGTGCTTGTACAATTTGCTTAAGGGGTAGATCAATCTATTTGGGCACGGTTCTTTTGACCGTTTGACCCTTACATCGATTCCTAATGATCTATGAGAAGTTTCCCCGAATTGAAGTAGCTAAGCAGTCTTATGATATTTAAGGTCGATCGAAGTTGAGCATCGAGAATTGTTTCCTTCGGTACGCGACCGATCTAAGTTAGCACGATTCCTGGTTGCCTCATTAAAAATCTTGCCGTAAAACCCAATTTGGGACAAAATCGGTCGAAGGAAAAAAGAGTGCAACGCGTGCTTTCAGTCCTAATGTCCTGTGTTTCCCGGCTCGAGGTTACTTCATTTGATACCTGCAGGTGTTAGTAACATAAAACAAACAAATGAAGAATGAAAGTTCATACCTCAACAATAGTATCGTTTCAAGTGGTTTATGTTCCAATTGTTTGGCAGCTGTTTGCCATCCATTGTTCCAAGCTTGTAAGATCCCTTTCCGGTGATCTTTAAGATGGTGTAAGGCCCTTCCCAGTTCGGCCCTAACTTTCCTTCGTTCGGGTCTCGAGTATTGAGTGTGATTCTTCTGAGCACTAGGTCTCCGATGTTGAAATGTCGAAGATGGGCTCTCCGGTTGTAGTACCTTTCAATCTTTTGCTTTTGGGCGGCCATTCAAACAAGGGTTGCTTCCCTTCTTTCATCCAATAATTCCAAATTGGTATTCATAGCTTCGTGATTCGATTCTTCGGTAGCGTAGCGGAATTTGATACTCGGTTCGCCTACTTCGACTGGTATCAACGCTTCAGCACCTTACACTAAAGAGAAAGGAGTGGCCCCGGTACTGGTTTTCTCGGTCGTGCGGTATGCCCATAAAACTTCCGGCAATATTTCTTTCCACTTTCCCTTCGCGTCGGTTAACCTCTTCTTTAGGTTTCGAATTATAGTTTTGTTGGTCGATTCAGCTTGTCCGTTGCTGCTGGGGTGATAGGGCATCGACAGGATCCTTTTGATTTTGTTGTCTTCGAAGAACTTTGTCACTTTGCTGCCGATAAATTTCTTGCCATTATCGCACACGATCTCTGATGGCATCCCAAATCGACATACGATGTGATCCCAAATGAAGTCGATCACTTCCTTTTCCCTAACTTTCTCGTATGCCTGTGCTTCAACCCATTTAGAAAAATAGTCAGTCATAAAAAGAATGAATTGAGCCTTACCTAGTGTGTAGGGGAGAGGGCTGAAGATGTCCGTTCCCCATTTCATGAATGGCTACGGCGACAAGACCGAATGCAGCGTCTCCCCGGGCTGATGGATCATCGGTGCGTGTCTTTGGCACTCGTTACACTTGCGAACAAACTCCTTTGCATCTTTTTCCATATCGATCCAATAATAGCCGGCTCGAATTATTTTTCGGACCAGGGATTCGACGCCGGAAGAAAATTCCCGCAAGTGCCTTCGTGTATCTCCCTTAATATATACTCGGTGTCACCCGGTCCCGGACATATTGCGAGGGGGCCACCGAATGTCCTTCTAAATAGGGTTCCATCATCGGATAAACAGAACCGGGCTGCCTTTCTGCGTAATGCTCTCGATTCTTTGGGGTCCGAAGGAAGTTTATCTAAGCTGAGATACTCTATATACTTTTCCTCCAATCCCAGGTCAAAGTTGTTGAATTGATTTCGGCATGGCCTTCCTCCAACACCGAACTCAAAAGTTGTACGACCTTCTCGGACTCGATCTCCTCGTCTTCGACTGATGATCCCAAATTGGCAAGGGCGTCAGCCTCACTGTTTTGCTCTCGAGGTACGTGTTGCAAGGTCCATTCTTTGAACCTATGCAGTGTGACTTGAAGCTTGTCCAAATACCTCTGCATTCGCCCTTCTATGACTTCGAAAGTCCTGTTCACTTGATTGACTACGAGGAGGGAATCGCACTTGGCTTCGATTATCTCCGCTCCCAGGCTTTTGGCTAGTTCTAAACCTGCAATTATAGCTTCATACTCTGCTTCGTTGTTAGTTAATTTTGCAGTCTTGATAGACTGTCGAATTGTATTCCCAATTGGGGGCTTTAGCTTGATACCAAGCCCCGATCCCTTCGCGTTCGAGGCACCGTCTGTGAATAGAGTCCACACTCTCGAAGGAGTCCCCGATTCGGTCATTAATTCCCTCTCGACCTTGGGTATTAGCGATGGGCACAAAATCGGCGACGAAATCCGCCAACACTGGAGATTTAATCGCAGTTCGGGGCCGATACTCGATATCGTACCCGCTTACTTCGATAGCCCACTAGGCCAATCGGCCGGATAGCTCGGGCTTGTGCATTATATTTCTCAGTGGGTAAGTCTTTACTACACAAATGGGATGGCATTGGAAGTAGGGTTTTAGTTTCCTAGAGGCACTCAATAAAGCGAGTGCTAATTTTTCTAAATCCGGGTATCTAGTTTCGGCCTCACCTAAGGTTCTACTAACATAATAAATAGGAAACTGCGTACCTTGTTCTTCTCGAACCAGGACCCCACTTACGGCTACTTCTGAGATGGCAAGGTAGAGGAATAGTTGCTCACCTGTTTTTGGTGTATGCAGCAAAGGTGGGCTAGAGAGGTACCTGTTAAGTTCTTCTAACGCGCGCTGACATTCCGGAGTCCACGAGAAATTGTTCTTCTTTTTCAACAAGTTGAAAAATCGGTGACTCCTATCGGACGATCTCGAGATGAATCGGCCCAAAGCGGCTATCTGGCCTGTCAGCTTTTGTACGGCCTTTACATTATCTATAATTGTAATGTCTTCGATGGCCTTGATCTTCTCAGGGTTGATTTCTATCCCTCAATTCGAGACCATGAAATCGAGGAATTTTCCCGAGCCCACACCAAATGCGTATTTCTCCGGGTTCAACTTCATGTTGTACCGTTTCAGCACATCGAACGTTTCCTGCAAATAGCTCAAATGGTCCTCTGCTCGTAGGGACTTAACTAACATATCATCAATATAAACCTCCATTGTTTTTCCTAGTTGTTCTTCGAACATTTTGTTTACCAGGCGTTGATAAGTGGCCCCCGCATTCTTTAACCCGAATGGCATCACGTTATAACAGTATGTACCATACTTAGTGATGAAGGATGTCTTTTCCTGATCATCCTGGTCCATTCGTATTTGGTTATAGCCAGAGTAGGCATCGAGAAAGCTAAGTGTCTCATGGCCAGCAGTAGCATCGATCATGCGATCGATATTGGGTAAAGGAAAAGAATCTTTAGGGCATGCTTTGTTAAATCCTTATAATCTATGCACATTCTTAATTTATTTCCCTTTTTAGGGACTACAACTACGTCTGCTAACCATTCTGAGTATTTAACTTCCCGAATGGACCCTATATTTAAAAGTTTAGTTACCTCATCCTTGATGAATGCTTGTTTGACTTCGAATTGAGGCCTCCTTTTTTTCTTGACCGGTCGGAATTTCGGATCGATGCTTAGTTTGTGGGTCGTGATTTTCGGTGGTATACAATTTCTTATAGCTAACGAAGATTCTTTTGCTTGGTCCGAGCCAAGTATACCTTTCGATCCGGCGAGTCTTCTCGGAGTGAAATTTTCTCGAGTTCCTCGACCGTTGATTTAGTTGCGTCGGATTCATCGGGACCGATGAATGATCGGGGAACACCGTAGTCGTCATCTTCGAGATGCTGCTGTTCACCTTCGTTTGTCGAAGGCGATGCCTGTGATTGCTATTTGACCCTTTGGGGAGGAGCTGTTGGTATCGGTACTGCTTCTTCTACTGCGAACATCTCTTTCGCGGCAGGCTGTTCCCCGTAAACTGTTACAATCCCATCAGTCGATGGGAATTTCTACACTTTGTGAAGTGTAGAGGGTACCGCTCTCATATCGTGAATCCACGGTCTCCCGAGCAGGGCGTTGTACCTCATGTCTCCGTGAATCACGCAAAATTTTGTTTCTCGAATGGTACCGGTAGTGTTTACTGGTAATGTTATTTTGCCTTTGGTCGTTTCGCATGCCATGTTGAATCCATTGAGAATATGAATCACAGGGATAATTTGGTCATTCAGCGCGAGTAGTTCGGTAACCCATGACCGGATTATGTTGGCCGAACTACCAGGATCGACCAATATGCGCTTTACCTTCGTTTTATGTACAAGCACCGATATCACTAACGCGTCGTTATGAGTTTGTATGATTCCTTTTGCATCTTCCTCGCTGAAATGCAAGATTCTCTCCATCCATAATCCCGAGTGTGCTTTTCCCGAGTGATGGATATCTTAGTGCGCTTTAATATTGGACCTTGGGGTGCATCTACCCCGCCGATGATCATATTGATTGTGTGCTGAGGCTCCTCCTGGTTCACTGGCTTATTCCTGTTCCCATAATGGTTTTTGGCTCGGTCGCTCAAAAACTCTCGAAGGTGCCCATTTTCGAGCAATCGTGCCACCTCCTCTCTCAACTGTCGACAGTTTTTTGTCCTGTGACCATGCGTTCCATGATACTTGCATATCAAACTGGGGTCTCTCTTAGCAGGCTCCGATTGAAGCGGTGATTCGCTCAAATTACACCTTAATAAAAGTGTAAGCGATCGATGTCAAATATAGTAACCCAACAAGGTTGGGGTCGAATCCCACAGGGAATAGGTGTGAAACTATTATCTAATTAATGTAATATTTGACTAAGTTGTAATTCTATCAAGTACATCAAATAGAATAAAGAAGTGTTTAATATATAAGAAAACAAAAACTGAAAACTAATTTTTATAGTGTGAATGTTAAAAATATGAATGTAAGAGACCAAGGTTGTGTCCCCCTTAATATAGTAGAATGTTCTTGATATTAATATTGAATTCCTTTCTTGATATGCAATTGATGTTTAATATACTATCCAATATTTCCCAATATTTGGATAATGTATCCTCTCTACGATTCTCCCGAATACAAAAGAGTCGATCTTAAGAACAACCAATTAAGCGCCAAATTAAAACCTACTTATTCCTAAGCGGTTTTATTAAACAAGGTTTAAAGCCTTGAGTTTTTGTTATTTATTTCTACCCAACTCTATCTTACTTTTCCAAGATAAGTTAGAGTTAATTGGCATTCGTTAATGTTTGCAACCACTAACGATTAATTGAAGAACAAGAAATAAATAAATATCAAGATTCCTTCAGAATTGGATTCAATATCAAAATCTCAACACATTCTACCTATCTAGGGTTCACAACCTCAGCGTTTGAGTTTAGCTACACATGCTGATAATTAAAGAACAAGGAAGAGTAATTGATATCATCTTACAAAAATAGAGGATTTTTAATCACCAAAAGCTTCTAAGAATTCAAAATAGTCAATGGCCGTACTTTTTACTCTAAGTTCTGACAAGAATACCTTCACAAAACCCTATAAAACCTATTTATAGAGGCCCAAAACCCGAGGCGAATGTCGGTGAGCTTTGCCCTTGTTGAAATAATGCAGACCGCATTTTTGTCGCAGAACAGAAATGTGGACCGCAAATCATCATCATCCGTCACAAACTCCACCAGAAAATTTTGCTCCCATCGTGTTTTAATTCGCGGTTCGCATGTTGATTATGTGATCGCGATATGCGATCGCATTCTCCACTCTGATTTTCACCCAAAACTCTGTTTGTGTTTGCGATTGCACCTGGCTATTTTGCGGTTCGCATTCCTATTTTGCGGTTGCATTTGCGACCGCATTCTCAACATGAAGATTGGCCTAGAGTTCTGTCCTGAAATGCGATCTGCCTGTGGAATATGCTGTTCGCATTTTCAGTTTGCGACCGCATACTTCTACTCGCGATGCTTTTAACTTCTCTTCTTGTCTTCAGCTAACTTTTTGAATTCTTTTCTGTTCTTCTGGGTCTTGACACTTGTTATTCTGCAAATACACTAAAATTACATAAGTATCATGAGAATTAGCAAGTAAAACAAGTTAAACTTTAAGCAAATAGTATCAAAATGTGCCGAAATTACCCGGCACATCAAGCGGTCGAGGACACTTATTGTCTTTAATACGACCGATGGCCGACACGAGAGTAGCTGAATCGACGTTGAAGTTGTATTCCGATAGTCGCGGTGCTTCTTGATGACCAGTGGTTCTCTCAAAGTTGTTTCTCATCAAGGGTCCTCGGTTGTTCCGATTATGATCATTCCTCCTTTCTCGTCTCGGGGAGCCCTGCCTTGCTGGAATGACTTTCCTGTCCCCAGGATATGGTCGATGCCTGTCTGCTCGATCTTGGTTCTCGATAAATATCCCTTCGAACCCTATCATGAGTTCTGATGGGGTAAGTGGATCCCGAAGGGGTTCTAAGTTGGTCGTCCTCGACTATGATCTTTGATTGCTATCGGTTGTGTATATCCGCCCATGTGGCAGTCGGATATTCAATCAAGCTCTGTTTAAGCTGCTGCGAAGCCATTGAACTTCGGGCGTTGAGTCCTTGGGTGAAAGCTTGTACGGCCCAGTCGTCTGTGACCGGTGGTAGGTCCATCTGTTCCATCTGAAAACGAGATACAAATTCCCTAAGCACCTCGTTATCCTTTTGTCTAACTTTGAACAAGTCCGATTTCCGCGTCTCCACTTTGATGGCACCTGCATGTGCTTTTACGAAGGTATCTGCGAGCATGGCAAAAGAATCGATGGAATTCGGGGGCAAATTGTGATACCAAGTCATTGCCCCCTTTGACAAGGTTTCCCCGAATTTCTTTAGGAGAACGGACTCGATCTCATCGTCTTCTAAATCGTTTCCCTTTATGGCGCACGTGTACGCTGTCACGTGCTCGTTTGGATCAGATGTCCCGTTGTATTTGGGAATTTTCGGCATGCGAAACTTCTTCAGTATGGGTTTTAGAGCGGCGCTTGACGGGAAAGGTTTCTGTACGAATTTCTTGGAATCTAAGCCTTTCAATATTGGGGGTGCTCCTGGGATTTGATCCACCCTCGAATTATATGTCTCCATTTTTTTGTCGTTGGCCTCGATCTTCTTCTCGCCATACTCGACTCGTCTGGTCAGCTCCTTGAGCATCTTCATGATCCCGGAATTCACCCTCGATCCGTCTTAGCTCGGTTCCTCTGTGATTGGTTCATTTTCGGGGATGGTTTTCCGAGAGGGGCTGGCCTCAACCTTATTCGAAAGCTGGCTCTGATTTTGCAATTGGGCAATGGCCGCTTGTTGGGCTTGCAACATGTTGAAGATCATCCTGAGGTTAATCCCGTCCCCTTCGTCGTTTTGAATTGTTGAACGGTATTCTCTACGAACACTGTTTGATGGGCCATTAGCCCGATCCACATCGACCGCCATTCGTGAATTAGCGTCGACTGGAACTTCATCATCGGGTGCCACGTTGTTGTTTTCACCCTGGTGGTCAAACTCGCCATCGACGTATGGAGGCACAGATTGTGAGTGTGACATGATTGTATTGTAATCTGAAATCAAAAAATTCTCCAAAAAACAGTCGTAAAATAATTTGTGTGACAGAAAATTGTATCAAACATTCACTATTATCCTTAGCCCCACGGTGCGTGCCAAACTGTTTAACCTTGGCTACGGATAACAATTAAATTTGTACGTGGTTTTAAAGACACGTGATTTGATTTGATACAAATAAAGAATGAATGAAAATAGAGACTGAATTCAATAAATAAGAAAGAAGGCAAACCACCAATATAGAGTAGCTTTACTGTGGCAGAATCCTCTAAAATAAAATATGAAGCAGATAGATCGAGAAAATAACTAGAGTAGACTGTGGTTTTTTGTATATTGATCGTTCGTTGTCTGTGCCTTTTTACAATTGTGCTGCCCCTTTATATAGGGAGGGGAACGAGTTTTATATAAGGTAAAAAACCTATCCACAAGGTAAAATATATTTAGAATTAATGGCTTCAACGTCTTTATTGATTTCTGCCGTGATTTCCGCCGAGATATTTACGTATCACGGGATTTCTGGTCCTTCAGTTACGCAAATCTGATAATTTTACCCTAGGGTGTTTTACCCTAATCGACTTCAGCGATCTCGTCTCGGGCGCCTTGGCTTCGAGCTCCGTTCCGATGGCATCCGGTCTTGGCCTTCACCTCTCGATCTCTCGATCTCGGCCTATCGAGCAATGACTCCAATCGACGCCGGTCGTACGAATTTGAAACCGATATTCCCTATGCAAGTGATCGAATTCGACCCCATACAGATGTGTAATTTGAAAATAAAGCGTGTTTTCTGCTTTATCATTGCCTTATTTTTCAAAATTTTTAAATCTTTGATTAACTTTAAACATATGTCGAATGACTTGATAGTTTAAACTTTACTTGCTAGCTAGTGTAATATTTTGCTACCCTGATATATAAGTTAAAGTAAAACAAATATGTAAGCGAGTTCCTACACACTCCCCATGAATGGTGACAAAATAATAGCAATGATCACGTGAAATTTCATCCTTAATTAGAGTTTTAGGGTTTGAATCCTGAAAATAAAATCCATTTTAGTAGGAAAGTTTACCTTTTATAATGGGTTACTGTCGTAAATTTGAAATAGTCAAATTTCAAAGAGACTATTAAACATCGAATAAAAATTAAAAAAAAGGACAAAATGAGTAGTATTAAATTTATGATGCAAGATATTTTTAGGCTGTAAATTATTTACACCCTATAACTTTACTTTAAATATCAAATTCTTCCCTCAACTTTAAACAATTGGCATTCTTTTCCTTTATCCTATACAATGTTTATTTTGTCCTTGCCAGCCTATATGCAATTGTATAATACTTTTTTATTATATATGATTTCTTTTATTACGTACAATTTAAATCATTGTATACCTTATTATAATTGTTATTTAAGCTCATTAACATTAAATAGAATAGTCCTTGTATAAATTTAATACAAATTTTTGTATTTATTATGATGATTATATTTTTAATATACACACATTAATTATATATTTAAATTGTATTTTCTCAGTAAAAGAGCAATAAATTCATACAAGAGGATTAGGAAAACACTAAAATATCAAATCTAGATTGAACTTCTGATTCAATTTCAACCCCTTAACCACTATTATAAAAAATTTCTAATATCAAGGGAATTTAATAATTTTATATAACTAATTGTATTTTCTTTTTGCCCCATTTGCGTCGTCCAATTTTCTAGCTGAGAGAATTCAATTGAACCCTTTTATCTGCTTTAGCTCCGCCCCAACACTTTCTCTATTCTTTGATTATTTAAATTTTTAAGTTCTGATTGTTATAATAAGATATTTTCTAAATTTACAATTTAAAATTTGTTTAAAATTATAAATACATTACCTTTAGGAATTTGTTATAAACTACCTCTATTTTTAATTATTAAACTTTTTATTATGTGCATTGAGTATGCATTTTTAAGGTTTCTCACTATTTTTAAGTCTCAATTATGTAAATGGTTTTTGAGTTTTTATTGCTATTGATAAAATAATATGAGCAAATTATTTTATTTTATCTCTTTTTGCCTCATGATTTTAATATTCAATATCATTATATATATGCTTGATTATTATTTTTATTTTTTTAATTTTTAAAATGAGATTTAGTTGTTGTATAGGTAAATTCATAAGACAATTAATAGAAACGAGAAAAATTTCATGATATTAAAAAAATATAAAAAAACAAAAGAAAATTGATAAGTGTTGATAGTATAGAGGTTAGGATAGACATTTTAAAAAGTAAATTGAGAAATGAGGAGGAAAATGTTAATTATCAAAAGTGAGAGGAGAATTTAATTTTTAAAGCAAAATTGGGATGTATAAATGATTTTCACCCCCATATATATATATATATATATATATATATATATATGGAAGCTAGTCCCCGAGGGGGTAGAGGGGACTGGAAAAATACGAGGAATGTAAGAAAAAGGAAGCAATAAATAAAGATAAACTCAGGCGGCAAAGCCGACCATATGCAAACGTATGTTAAATAAAATAGGCGGTAGAGCCGACCGAATGTAAGTTTGTTAACACAAGATTAAACATAAAATCTGGCTGCAGAGCCGACCAGAAGTATTATCGATAACAAGAAATTAAAATACAGATATAAAAAAATTGAAACTTAGAAGCTTACAGGGTATGCAGCTCTTAAGTGTTGAGAGGATTTAGAGAGAAGAAATGTGTAGAGAGAATTCTGAAATTTGGGAAAAGGATTGAATGCCCTCTTCCGTGAGTGACGGGGTCTATTTATAGAATTATAGACCGTGTTACAGTGAAAGTGTACAGTGTTTTGCTACAGTGAAAAGTGCACAGTAATCTACGGTGATAAGTGCACAGTAATCTACAGTAACATTGCTACAGTAACTTTCTGAAAAATTCTTTGCTTGGCGTCATATCTGATGTCAACGACAAATTGGTCCTGATTTTGACTTATTCTGGGCCATAGTCAGGGTCATCTTCTTCTTCTTATTATTCTTCAGATGAACTGGATGAATGTTGATCGGGAACCTTTCCCTTGAGCTGTTGTAGAAGGTTTTCCATCTCCTGGATGTAGTCTTCTTTGCTGGTAGAGCCCGCTAACTTTGCTTGAACTATCCTTCTCTGCTGCAAAAATAAAGTGTTTGCTACATCTGTAGGTGATAGAAATTTGGGGTTGCTGGAAAACCATTTTCCAACTACTGGTAAGTAAGTTTCTGTGGCATCTCTCCATGCCTTGTACCACTTACAGTAGCCTTGAAGGGCTAACCAAGGCATACCTATGAATCCTTCCCGTTTGTGAAAAACAAACTTCTGGGTGTATATCCATGGGATGTGAAATCTGAGGGAAAATTGGAGCAAGTGGGGAATGTGCTGTTCTGCGAGAAATCTGGAACAGAAATACTCAAATACATCTTTCACTGGTGGAGGAAATATATCTTCCAAATGGCCGTAAATAGGCCACCATTGGTGCAGAAACCATTGGGGAAAATCTACTAGTAAATTTTTTCCTCAAAGGAGAAAATATGAGTGTTTGTTGGTATGGTTTTGAAAGGTCAGCGCATTAAACCACGCATCCCTATAATCATAGTAACTGAAAAATTGGGGAGAAAATGGTTGGGAAAACTTTTTGACTTTCATAGGGTGATCACCCCATTCCTTTGGCGAGATGATTTTTTTTATCCACACTGTGGTATGGGTGACATAGGTTTGGGTTTTGTCCAAAAAAGGTTTAAACAGACAAGAGTGAGTGTCTGTAAGGATAAATTCATAGAACTTCTAGTTATGAACAGGAGTTTTCTGGAGAAAGTTGGATGTTGGGTCGAGCATCTTTTTGGCTATTACTAGAGGGTTAGAATCCCAAAGATGTGGCTCGGTTTGGACGAATGAGTAAGTCATCTCGTTCTTAATATATTGAGGTTCCTCCGAATAAGGACCTACTGAAGAAATTGGCTGAGGCATGGGTGAAGAAAGTGCCTTCTTAGGGGCAGAAGGCACCATGTTCTGTATAGTGGGGCTTTTGGCCACCACTTATCTTTTAGTGGGGTTTTTTATCACCACTTCTTTCTTTGTGGTGCTTGTAGCAGCCACGGTTGAAGTTGGAGGCTGGTGCTTTTTGCAACCACAACTGAAGTTGAAGCGGAAGAAGACTTGGCAGAAGATATGGTAGCTGCTTCAAGGAGTTGCGCCATCGACTTTGTCACTTCCTCTTGGTCAAAAGGAGTCATGGGTGTTTTTGAAGTAAGGCCCATGAGTTGTATCCATTTTTCAAAATATTTTGCCGTCCACTGCGAAGCATGTGGCTGTGCAAATTGAATATCATCTTCAGAAGAAGATTCTTCTTCGGCGATATCTGCCCATCTTCGAGGTTGGGCAATTAAAATTTATTTGGCCGGAATCGGCTGTGATGAGACCACCATTGGGATGCCTTTCATGGAATAGTCTACAGGCGATCTACATTTTGGCTGGCTTGGTCTAGCTTCTGTTGCTTGCTGCTTTTTTGCAGCTATTGTTGTTGTCTGTTGTTGTTGAACAACTGCTGAAGTTGAAACATCTTTAGGCTGTTGTGTGGCAGCCTGCTGTTGCTGCTTTTCCTCCGGGGCTGGTAAGGCTAACCGCGGGGACTTTGGTTTTTTAGGCATTTTATCTGCCTTGAAGGAATTCACGGGTTAGGAAATCAGGTATGGAATTTGAGCTTCCCTTTATATATTCAATATCAAAATCAAAAATTGATAAAATAGCTTGCCATTTGGCGAAAATATGTCTTGAAGCAATATTTTGCACATCCTTTTGTAAAACAGACTTAGCTGCCTTGCAGTCAATGCGAAGCAAAAACTTTTGATTTAATAAATCGGATTGAAATTTCGATATGCATAAAACAATTGCCAAAATTTCTTTTTTAATTGTTGGATAGTTCTGTTGTGAGCTATTCCAGTGCTTTGATGTAAAATCAATGATACTTTCTTTATCATTTTTAATGTGTTTTAAGATACCACCATATCCTATGTCTGACGCATCTGTTTCTACGATTTTAAAAGCAGATGGGTCGGGGAGACTAAGGAGAGGGAGATTCTTGACTTTCAACTTAAGTTTCTTGACAACATTGCTTTGGGCATCCGTCCAAGGAACTGGAGGCTTTTTCAATCTGTCGTGAAGGGGCTTTAGCAGAATGCTTAATCCCGGAATGAAATCGCAAATATATTTGACACAACCAAGAAACCTTTGAAGTTGTGTCTTGTCCAGGATTTGATCTGGGAATTTGTCATCAAACTAGAGAGATCGCTGAATAGGAGTAATGGTCCCTTGTTGGATGTTATGACCAAGGAACCTGATGTTTGTCTGGAATAAGCTATACTTATTTCTAGACAGAGCTAATCCATTTTCTTTGATAGTGTTAAAGAAAATGCCTAGATGTTTGAAATGTTGGTCAATGTTTGTTGAGAAAACTAAGACATCGTCTATATAAGTTATAAAAAAAACTAGAATATGGATTAAAGATATCATTCATTATCTTCTGAAATTTAGAAGGGGCGTTCTTTAATCCGAATGGCATCGTACTGTCCAAAAGGGACTGTAAAAGCAGTTTTGTACCTATCTTTTGGGTCGATCTGTACTTGCCAAAATTCAGATTTTAAATCAAATTTAGAGAAAATTGTGGCAGCATAGACTCTTTGTAATAAATCTTTCTTGTTAGGAATAGGATATATAATCCATCTACGTGCTGTGTAAGAGGCTTGTAGTTGATAACCAAGCGGGGGACTCCGCGATCGATTTCGGAGTTTTTGTTGACATAGAATGCCGCACAACTCCAGGGAGACTTTGAAGGGGAAATTATCTTCTTGTCTAAGAGATTATTGATCTCTTTTTGACAATGCATTGTAAGCTCGTGATTCATTTGAATGGGTCGAGCTTTAGTTGGGATGTTTTTCTCATCAAAGTCAGGTTCGTAAGGAAGCCCAACAATGTGCCTTTTATGTTTCCAAAATGCCATTGGCAAATCGGAACAAAGCTCCTGTTGAATCTTAGCTTCTAAATTTTTAATTTTAGAAGAAATTACAGAATCAGTTAACTGCTTCTGTATTCTTTGGAAAGCTACATCTTCTTTTAAAAACATAATTTGTTTTTCTTTATTTTTCAAAGAATGTATGACTTGATAAGTTGGAGGCTTATGGAAAGGAAGAAGGACGTTGCTTGTGGGATAATCCACATGAATGCCTTTGTTCGTAACCAGGTAAGGTTTGCAAAGTTGAATGAAAGGAATACGTAGGATTACTTCATTACAAAGGTCTTTCGCTAAGAGAAATGGAGTCTGGATGAACCAATTTTGTTCCTCTGGGGAGGTTGTGACCTTTACAGAAAGAAGTTTGTAAGTGATTTTAAGTTTTTCATCATTGGCGTCCCTTAGGCGTTCCTTGGTTTTTACGAAAAACTTGGATGGAGTGACACCTTCTTGGATGCAGCTTCTGTCTGCTCCGGTGTCAAATAAAGCTATGCCAGTCCAAACAAAAGATTTACTGACGATGAGAGTTATCCTAACATGGTATTTCTGAATCCTTGTAGAGGAAAGATGTCCTAAGAAGGATTCTGTTTCATCATCTTCTTGGTTAGAGGTTGCAACTGCCTGTACAACCTCTTTGAGCTTTTGTGGCTCATTAGACAATTGTTGGAAGACAAGTCTATCAAGCTCTTATCTTGCTTTTATTTTCCTAATTTCTTCTTTCAGGTGTGCTATCTCAGATTGAAGGTCTGAGATGGTAACCTTTGAGACCTTAGGACTATCAGAGGGAAACCTCTTCAAAATATCAGTAATGTTGTAGGTATTGGCTACCCGGGGATGATTTTGAAGAGTTGATGATGGGGATGTTGAAGGTTTATTAAGGACTATCTTAAGTTTTCCTAAAAAGTCCTTTTTAAGTTCAGGATCTTGAAGATCACCAATTACTTCAAGAAGAAGATCTTGTTCTTTTGTGAGAACATTGATCTGAGGGAGGTCATCTTGGTCAGATTCCCCTGAAGATGTAATGGATGAATTTAAGTCATCTTCTAGGATGTTGTTAAATTGTTCGTTGTCGGACATTTCATTGTCTGTAATATCCGAAGATTCACTTAATTCAACAAGCAATTTCTCTATTTTGTTTAGAGTCGGTTCGTCAAGTTGTAGCTCTTGATCTTCTGAGAGACTTTGCAAAACTTGGCGATGTGGCTTGGCTTTCCACACCTGAAACATTTGCTAGTGGAAGTAGAAGTCTTGCCATCTTGAGTAAAGGATTTGGAAGACTTATGTTTTGTGTAGGAAAGTTTCCTTTTCTTCTTGGAATTGTATTTTCTAATATTGGAAGAATCAGGATTAGAAATTTTCTTCCTATGAGGTTTACTACCGCACGAAGGAAGACCAAATTGTTCGCAGAAACTTCCTAAGTCCCTACGTCTTTGTGCCCTATCTTTGGAAAGTTGCCTAAGCATTTTGTCTTGCCTACAGATTTTAAGAATAACTTGTTGAATCTAGCTAACTATCTGGCCATAGGTGATTCGATCGCAAGGAACAATATCACCGGAATATTGACTTTGAAATTCTTCTTTGACTAAATCTCTAAGGGACTTAGGCAAGTCATCTAGGAATTTCTCTTTCTAATAAGGGAGATTCCCATCTGGTCTTTCGTAGATCCTGGTCAAGAAGGAATCCTTATACTACCTAAAATCTGAAAGAGTTTTGCACTAGAGGTTGTTAAGTATTTCAGATGATTTTTCTCTAAAGATACTTGGACAACCTACGAATGTTTTAATAATTTTGTAAATCAATGTGTTGATAGAATCAGGAATAGTTTCACCATCTTTTAGGATTGGTTGTCCTAATTCATCTAATTTCACGGCTTGAAAAATTTGTTATTTTTCCTCGTCGCTTAAATATGTATACCACCACCTCTTAAGTTGGCCTGTAAAACCAGTGACTAAGACATGTGTAGTACTCTGGTCGGAACAGTTGTGGGAGGTTTTGTAAGCAGTTGCTACCATGGTCATCTGCAGTAATTTGGCAAGAATATTATATTCGGAACATCCATCGATATTCCACTCATAGATATTACGAGCATTATAATTTTTCTGCATGGTGTTGGGTCTTTCTTCTAAGATTACATCTGGATGTGTAGCCCTAGGGTAATAGAGTTTTTGAGGCTTTCTCCAGTTGGAAAATTCTGACTTAATAGGTGCCATTTCTAGAGGAGGCTTGTCTTCTAGAGAAATTTGTGAGAATTGTTCAGATTCATTATCTGAATCGGCATCTCCTAGAGCTCCTACAATCTTAGAAGAAAAATCTTCCGTCTGTCGGACTGGAGTGTCCTGGATTGTTAAGGATTTTTCTATTTCCGCTATTCTCTGTTGCAGTTCAGAGAGTTTGGGAGAATCTGTAGAGCGGTGCATAACAAGTTCTCTAGTATGGGTTCTAGGGATCTCGTATGGTTTAAATAAAGGAGTTGTAGGAGTAGAGGTTCCTATTGTTGGTTTCTTCAGAGAAGCTGAAGATGAATTATGTAAGAACAATAACAAGCATCAGGATAAGAAACATACAACATGTACTATCGGAAAGCCTCTGAGGGCGACTAACCATGTCATGCCTGACGTGTGTGTGTGTGTGTGTGTGTATATATATATATATATATATATATATATACACGCCTCTGTGGGCCTCATCATCATCATATACATACGCCTCTGCGGGCTTGCTCATCATCATACCCAACTGATCAGTGGTTGCACAATAGGTGCCTGCCCGGCCGATTATAGCGCGGCGCGATAAAGTAAAATAGCTGTCGTCTATAGCGCGACTAAAATAGAGTAAAACATATACTTGCACAATAGGTGCCTGCCCGGCAGACTATAGCGCGGCAGGGTGTAGTAAAATAGATAATGCATGCTGGACTCATATGATTCATTCTATCATGGCGATGTAAGGTCGAAGAAATAATAATATATCAATCATCCCATAAGAGGGGAAACAATATAAGCATTCCTAGCTTCTAAGAGTAGAGTATTCTTTGAGACTCGTTCATTGCATTGTATTCAATAGGAGTCGTGCAAAAGAAAGAACAGTATGGTCTTACATACCTGGTATATACTGCATTAGTTCCTCAAGCTACGCAATTGTTACAATCCCTTAGTCTACAAATAAAGAACAATTCATCCGTTACCCTCTAAGCGTTATAGCTATCATTAATCACAATCCCTAAATTCGTATGGTGCTTCTCCACACCTTTCTTCTTCTTAAGACTTCACAACAACGGTAGTAAGACATGCAACCCGAAACATTTACAACTTAGTCCATTTTCAGTGATTGACTTCAACCTAGGGCTCACATTATGCATAAAACGAGCTTCCAAGGATTCTTTGGAGAAGAATGCATGAAAAGAGGGTGGTGACTTACCTTGCATGTGGATTATCTAGCCTTCTTCCTTGATTCTTCAATTCCTAGGTCTCACTCCCATAGGGCTTGAAAGAAGGAGAAATCAGTTGGGCTTTTCTTCAGTTCTTCAATTTCTAGATTCTTTTTTCAATTTAGAACTTGAAAGGAGAAGAAATTGGTTGAAGTTGTGTGGGACTTGAGAAAGAGTCGTAGGGGGACTTTTACTATGTTTAAGTTTAGAAAAATGAAGAAAGAACTGGATTGGACCCCTTTTATAGGTCTGTCAATAAGTGACACACGTGTCTGATGTTTTCAGGTTTGCGATCACATTTTTGCCGCAAATACGACATGCGGTTCGCATTTTGGTCGCACATTTCTGCCCAAAAATCTGTCACACAATGCGACGCAGGAGGGTCAGATTTGCGGTTCGCATTTTTAACAATGTGACCGCATTCTGGTCGCGTTCCTGACGCTGATTTCAGCCCAGAACTCTGTTTCATTATGCGATGGGGGATGTCATTTATGCGGTCCGCATTTGCATTATGCGATCGCATACTGGCCGCATTTCTGACACAGATTTCTGCCCATAAATCTGTCTCAGTTTGCGATTTCAGTGTTGGATATGCAATCCGCATTTGAGTTTTGCGGTGGCATATCCAACTTTGCGACACCTTTTGCTTTTTTCTTGACTTTTGAACTATTTTCTGGGTTCTTAGACTCTTATATGTAAACTATCTTATGGCGTATCCTAACGCACGAATTTACGGATTGTAACAATCAAGAACCTACAACTTGAACCTACTCTAAACAAAATAGAGAAATTGCTTGTTGAATTAAGTGAATTTTCGGATATTACAGACAACAAAATGTCCGACGAAGAACAATTTAAAAACATCCTAAAAGATGACTTAAATTCATCCACTACATCTTCAGGGGAGTCTGACCAAGATGACCTCCCTCAGATCAAATGTTCTCACGAAAGAACAAGATTTCTTCTTGAAGTAATTGGTGATCTTCAAGATCCTAAAGTTAAAAAAGACTATTTAATAAAACTTAAGACAGTTCTTAATAAGCCTAACACCTCCGTCATAAACTCTTCAAAGGTGTCAAAGGTTATCATCTCATACCTTCAATCTGACAGCACACCTGATCTTCATAGATCTATCTAATATATATATATATATATATATATATATATATATATATATATATATTCCCCTGATTGTCCTATTACAGACTTGTCAGTTCTCTAACGCAGAGATCTTAGATCTGCAACGACTATTTAAGGAGCTACCCGCCTTTAACGTACACACACATTAAACACCTCAACTTTCTCTTCTGCACCTCTATTGAGCGATCTCACAGGTACACTCTTGTGTTTGATGACCCCTTTATGTAAAAGAACTTATTTTTATGGCCTCTCATGTGAAAAAAATTGTTTTTGATTCATAGTGTGAAGTAGGATTTGTGGGGTTTCCCAAGATCCAAAAGGTGAATTTTCTGCTATTTTAAGGTTCTTTTGGAAAAAAATTGTATTTTTGTGTGTGTCTGATTTGACAATGTTAGTGCCTGATTTATCAAGATCAGAAAGTGTGAACTTAATGGTATCTTTTAGGTTAGAAAAGAGGGGGGGGGGGGGGGGGGGGGGGGGGGTTTTT
>MCJB01048416.1:1302-17519 GCA_002018475.1 Nicotiana obtusifolia | reverse complement strand
GGGGGGGGGGGGGGGTGGTGGTGGTGGTGTTTTTCGTGTATCCGATGATTTAAGGTTCTTTTGTTAAAAAAGAAAAAGGGTCTTTTTTGTTATTTCTGATTGAATAATGGAAGTGCCTGATTTTCGTGTGAATTTTTTGCTATTTCTTAGGTTCTCTGGGGAAAAAGAATAGTACTTTTTACGTATCTGATTAGATGAGGGATGTGTTTGATTGTCTTCCTTCTTAATTTTGACATAGTCTTAGGTCTCTTGTAGAAATGCATAGTTAATTGTTAAGATCTTACTGCATCTAAGGGTCCGAGCGCAGAGCGAGAGTTGGAGTCTGAATCTTCCTTCTTCATTTTAGATCTAATCAAGATCATGGTTACTACATGTCATTACCAAACTGTTGCTGTTCTTGTATGCACAATTGGTGCTATTTTTACATCCACTCCAAGTTCCGGTGCTCATTCATAAATATTGTATTGGTCCGCAGAATTACATGTAAGCAGTAGTATATTCATTCAGAGACTCAATATTTCATCCTTTGGGTATTGTTCCGTTTGACTGAAGCTTTATGCTATTGTTACAATATTACTCTGAACCGGAGATTAGATTTCCTCTTTCTTCCGTACTAGGAGTTTCCTTTCTGTATCCACTTTTCAATGCATCCTTGTTTCAGCAGCCTTTTCTTGTTTGTGCATTCTCCACTTACTTCGTGCTGCAATGAGAAATGCAAGAAAAAGTAGTCTTTTGCATGTTTTGTGGTCGAATCACTATTTTTCATTATGGATGTCATCTGGTAGGTCACAAAAGTTTGTTGCAGTAGGTTCATTGGATGACCAATTATAAACACATGAAAGGTTGTAGATTATACCTCTACACATGCTTTTTGATATCACAAGTTTCAATATGTTCCTTACATTTCCTTTGATTTGAGAAGGCAGCCTCAGAAAATGCTTGGACTTCTCCTTATTGCAGAGTTTAGAACAAAGGAAAATGGTGAAGATTTGCTGTATAGGAGCGGGATATGTGGGTGGCCCCACCATGGCCGTCATAGCACTCAAATGCCGTTCCATTGAAGTTGCCGTTGTAGATATTTCTGTGCCTCGCATTACTGCTTGGAATAGCGACCAGCTACCCATCTATGAGCCAGGCCTTGAGGACATAGTAAAAGAATGCCGAGGCAGGAACCTCTTCTTTAGCACAGATGTGGAGAAACATGTGCGTGAGGCTGATATCGTTTTTGTTTCTGTCAACACTCCTACCAAGACGAGGGGTCTTGGAGCAGGCAAGGCTGCAGATCTCACTTACTGGGAGAGTGCAGCCCGCATGATTGCTGACGTCTCAAAATCTGACAAAGTAGTTGTAGAGAAATCAACTGTTCCAGTCAAAACTGCTGAGGCAATTGAAAAGATTTTGACTCACAACAGCAAGGGAATTAACTTCCAAATCCTCTCAAACCCCGAGTTTCTTGCTGAGGGGACCGCAATCGAAGACCTTTTTAAGCCAGACAGAGTATTAATCGGAGGTCGGGAAACTCCGGGGGGCCAGAAGGCTATCCAAGCATTGAAGGATGTCTATGCCCATTGGGTTCCTGAAGATCGCATCCTCACCACCAATTTGTGGTCTGCTGAGCTCTCAAAACTGGCTGCCAATGCATTTTTGGCACAAAGAATCTCTTCTGTGAATGCCATGTCAGCTCTCTGTGAATCTACTGGAGCAAATGTCTCAGAGGTGTCATATGCTGTTGGTAAGGACTCGAGGATTGGTCCCAAGTTTCTTAATGCTAGTGTTGGTTTCGGTGGCTCTTGCTTCCAGAAGGATATTTTGAATCTGGTTTACATTTGCGAGTGCAATGGTCTTCCGGAGGTGGCTGAATACTGGAAACAGGTAATCAAGATCAATGACTATCAGAAGACTCGTTTTGTCAACCGCGTTGTTGCCTCCATGTTCAACACAGTATCAGGCAAGAAAGTTGCCATTCTAGGTTTTGCTTTCAAGAAGGATACTGGTGATACTCGAGAGACCCCTGCAATCGATGTTTGCAAGGGACTGTTGGGAGACAAGGCTAAGTTGAGCATATACGACCCTCAGGTTAACGGGGACCAAATCCAAAGGGACCTCGCAATGAACAAATTTGATTGGGATCATCCTCTTCACCTCCAGCCAATGAGTCCTAATAACGTGAAACAAGTTTCTGTCGTTTGGGATGCCTACACTGCAACAAAGGATGCTCATGCTGTTTGCGTTCTTACAGAGTGGGACGAATTCAAGAATCTTGATTACCAGAAGATATATGATAGCATGCAGAAACCTGCTTTCATATTTGATGGTAGGAACGTTGTTAATGTGGAGAAACTTAGAGAGATTGGATTTATTGTCTATGCAATTGGTAAGCCACTGGATGCCTGGCTCAAGGACATGCCTGCTGTTGCTTGAAACCACTGTTTTTTGGTTGGATATCAAACATAATCAGACTGTCAGCTGGGATTCTTTACTAGTTTTTCATCAGTTTTAAGTTCTTTTTTGTTTTGTCCCTTTGTAGACAGAGGACAGAGTCATTGCCTACCACTATTTGTTATACTTTATATTTACAAGAAAATGATAAAAATAGTCTTTTATGTTTGACGGTTGATTTAAAATAATCCTTCAAACCTACACGTGAACAGTTGTAGTCTTTTATGGTTATAAAAAAAAGGGAGCACTTTTTGTCTCCATTATATTTAAACACACTGCTGTAGTAATTTTTGTTGGAATTGATTTTTGAGACGCACGTGAGTTGTTTAACTGAAGAAACCAACGGAAGTTCCCTCTCTTGATCAACCCTGATGCAACTTATAATGATGTATGCATTCCATATTAGCACAGTAACAGATCAAACACTGTATTGACTTAGGTGCGGTAATCCCAATGGTTTCATCTCCATCAAAGGTTGTGATGAGGGTGGTAAGTAGGCCTATGTCCTTAAAATGCGGTATTGGGTTTGAGTTCTAGGAATGGAGTCGCCTTTGGTAGGGAAAGCATTATCCCTTAAATTGAGACTTCCCGACATGACAGTATTTGGTAAATATGTAATTATTTTGAATAGTCTTATTACTTCAAAGAAGCCCAATTACTTATTTTCAACAACCAAAACAAAAAAATCCTGAGAGTTTTTTCAATTTAACTGGTTCATGTGCTTCTCACGAGCTAGATATGTTAAAGACAACTATTATCATGTAAAGTATTCAATTTTATTTAACATGAAGGTCTAAGAGTGTGCATGCGTATATTAAAAGGCCTATTTTAGACCAACCTCAAAAAGTAAGGGACTATTTTGTCATTTTCTCAATATTTACTGTCAATCTAGTTGTTCTTGTACTTTATTTGCACTCTCTGATACTGGAAAAGTGGTGAAAAGTTACAAACTTCATGTTTATAGCTCGGATCAAGTAAACAAAGGTCACATCAAGAGCAAACGAATATATGATCAATAGCAAAATTTATTAATTATATTGCTTCAAGTATGACTATTAATTTAATTTTTAACAACGAGAAGTTATATTTGATGGGTCCAACTCATGCCCATGTGAAAGGAATACAACTACCTTTGGCATTGAAATGTCAAGCCAACTAAGAACACAGAAAGAAAGATTTTTGGGCAGATTATTCTTTGGTTTCACAATATGGTATTTGACTTTTGCTATTAGCATGATATCATCGATGATATTAATGAAGCAATATTATGCACTATAAATAGGTGCCTTCGCGCTAAGTTGTAAGACTCACCAAACAATGAGAGTAAGAGAGAAATTCACAGAGTAGGAAGGAAAATATTTTGTGAGAAAAAATAGAGAGATTGAGCAGTATAATAGTGAGATAGAAAAATCAAAAGAAGGTTACTTCTTTTCAGTGTGTAATGGTCTTGGAGTACTTTATTCGATACCACAAATTGTAAAATCCTTGCTATAGTGAAATCAGTTGCTCCTTACGTGCGGTGCTTTTCCCTTATTTAGAAAGGTTTTCTACATAAAAATTTCGGTGTCCTTGTTTCTCTTGTTATTACCATTGGTTATTGTATTTTAGCAATCCGCATTTATTACAGCCGTATATTGTGGATATTATTTCTGTGGGGGGTTATTTTCTCTGCTCATTCACATAATATTATTTATGGTAGGTTTTACTCTATGACAAAAAAATATCTGGAGTAAAGCACGGTGTAGCGAGATTCAAAGTAATGACGGTTTCTCCATATGGCAAAGAAGGATGAGAGACCTACTCATCCAATAAGGGTGAGACATTGCACTAGATATCAAAGAGGAAAAGCCCGAAACCATGAAAGTTGAGGATTAGGTAGACATGGATAAAAAGGCGGCTAGTAAAATCAGACTATACTTGTCCGATGAAGTACTCAATAATGTCGGAGATGAAAATAGTACATGTGGTATTTGAAAAAGACTAGAAAATCTATATATGTCCAAATTCTCAACAAATAAGTTATTTTTGAGAAAATAACTTTATGCCATCCATATACGTGAAGGTATAAATTTCTTGTCCCACTTAAAAATGTTTAATGGATTAGTCACACAATTGGAAAATCTCAGAGAAACCATCACTGAAGTAGATAAGGTTATCTTACTTCTAAACTCGTTGTCATCTTCCTACATTAATTTGACGATAACCATCTTGTATGGTAGAGATACAATGGAGTTAAATGAGGTCACGTCATCCATCCTACTCAATTATAAGACGAGGAAAAAGTCTAAAAATCGGGGACATGCTCTTATCATAGAAAATAGAGGAAGAAGTCTTTATGGAGCTTCGAGTAGCCTTGATAAATCCAAAGGTCGTGGAAGTTCAGAAATCAGTCAAAAGGTAAAAATTGCTATAGTTGCGGTCAACCCAGTCACTTCAAAAGAGATTGCCCAAAGAAAAGTCGAGGCAAGAGTTGTGGCCAGAAAAATGATGACAACACAACTGCTACAGTGCACGATGATGATTCGATGGTTCTCTTTGTTCACGAGGAGGAGGAATACATGCACTTAGCAAGCCAAGAGTCATAATAGGTGGTTGACACAACAACATCTTACCATATCGCACCAATAAGAGAATTCTTCTATAGGTACAAAGCAGGAGACTTTGGAATGGTTAACATAGGAAATACTAGTCACTCCAAAATTGTGGGGATTGGTGACATTTGTATCAAGACAAATGTCAGATGCACATTAGTTCTAAAAGATGTGCTGCACGTACCATATATGCGAATGGATTTGATTTCAAGGATCGCTCTAGATCGAGAGGGGTATGAGAATCACTTCGCCAATAGTGGAGGCTCTTTAAAGGATCATTGTTGATTGCTAAAGGAGTTGTTCCATACACATTGTACAAGACAACCACTGAGATATGTGAAGGTGGATTGTATGCGGCCGTAGATAACAGGCCTGCTAATTTATGGCACTGGAGATTAGGCTATATGAGTGAGAAGGGATTGCAGATCCTAGCCAAGAAGTCACTTATCTCCTTTGCAAAAGATACATCTGTGAATACATGTGATTATTGTTTATATCGAAAACCCCTAGGGTATCGTTTCAAGAAACTCATGGAAGAAAATTGAATATACATGATTTAATATATTCTGATATTTGTGGTCCACTAGATTTATAATCAATTGGAGATGACAAATATTTTCTCACATTTATTAATGATGCTTCATCAAAATTATTGGTTTATTTTCTCAAGAGCAAGAGATTTATGTATTTCAATTTTCCAGAAATTCCATGTGATATGCTCAAATTACACCTTTATAAATAGTGTAAGCGGTCGATGTCAAATATAATAACCCAACAAGGTTGGGGTCGAATCCCACAGGGAATAGGTGTGAAACTTTTACTTTATTAGCGTAGTACTCAACTACAGTCGTAATTCTATCAGGTAATTGTAACAGAAGTATGAATTGAATTTAAGTTTAAATAAAGACTAATTGCAATATTACGAATATGAATAATATGATTAAAGAAACCAAGGTTGTCTCCCCCTTTATGAAGTATAATGTTATCGATATCAATATGATATATTTCCAACGGAAGAATCTTTTGATATGCAATTGATGTCTAATTGACTACCCAATATTTTTCAATAGTTGGTAATATTTCCTCTTTATGATTTTCTCAAATACAAAAGAGTTGTGATTAAGAACACTCAATTTATGCCAAATTAAAACCCGATTATTCCTAAGCGATTTTATTAAACAAGGTTTAAAGCCTTGAGTCTTTGTTATTTACTTCTACCAAATTCTACCCCGCTTTCCCAAGCAAAGATGGAATTCAATGGTGTTTGTTAATGTTTGCAACCACCAACAATTGTTTAAAGAATGAGAAGTAAACAAATGTCAATCAACCGTTGAAAATATATTCGATATCAAACACCCAATAACATCATACCCATTTAGGGTTCACAACCTTAGTGTTAGAATTAGCTACTCATACTAAAATCTGAAATTGAAAGAATAACAATTGTCATAACGCTTACAAAGTAGAAGATAATTGACCCAAAAAGCTTCCAAGAGATAAAATAATTCAAGCCTTGTACTTTCTGCTCTAAATTCTGACAAGATAGTCCCCACAAAATCCTAATAGACCTATTTATAGAGGCCCAAAAATCGAGGTGAAATTCGGACTGATTTGCCCCTGAAGTCAACAATGCGACCGCATTTCTGTCGCATAACAAAAATATGGTTCGCAATTCTTACACGCCTGTCGCAGATTTCACCTCTGGGTTTTGCCTTCATAGCATTCATGATATGCGGTCCGCATTAAAGAAATACGACCGCATTTCACATCGCAATTCCATCATACAGTAGACTTCATACTTGATTTGCGGTTGATTCTACGGTTTGCATACCAGTTATGCGATCGCACTTCTGACTCTGAACTTCACCCAAAACTCTGCTTGTGTCTGCGATCTCCATGTACACCTATGCGGCTGGCATAACAGTTACGCGGTCGCATACGCGACCGCATTCTTGACATGAAAGTTTGCCCAGAAGTCTATCTTAGTTTGCGATTTTGACGTGAAGTATGCGGCTCGCATGTGATGTTTGCGATAGCATGTTCATCTCTGCGATGCTTTTCTGCTCTTTTCTTGTCTTTAGTTGGCTTTTTTGAGCTCTTTTTCATGCTTTTAGGTCCTTACACTTGATATACTGCAAATACACTAAAATTACATAAGTATCGAGGGAATTTGCATGAAAAACAAGTTAAAATCTAAGCAAGTAGTATCAAAATGTGCCGAAATTCTCCGGCACATCAACACCCCCAACTTAAACTCTTGCTTGTCCTCAAGCAACTAAAACGACACTATCCTATTCTATACTCTAGTTACAAAACATGCAACAATAATGACCATGGACAATGTTTGTTGTTAGTGTTTCAAGCATGCTTCTTCGAATGCTTTACCCTCCCTGAATCATCAGTATATTCAAGGAAAACCAATCAGCTGGTGAACTTTGAGCCTCAGACAAAGTGACTAAATGCTACACTCAGTTGAGTGCACTTATGTTTTACTCAGAACTCAACTTCTGTTCAACCTCGCAGTTCATGTGCCCTCACTAGAAAGAAAGTCCCAAACTCACAATATTTATAATAACAACACAAAGGGACTAATTTGCAAATACACTTACTCTCAGAAAAGAATTTCAGGTGTTACCACATACCATACCATAGGCTTGCCCTTATTTTAATTCGTCGCCTACTTCTAAGAACGCTCGGTTGGAGATCACATAAGGACTTTTTAAGCTTGTAATGTAGGTTTAGGGAAGGGTAGGATAAATATTTAGATATGAGTGACTACATCCTCCTTGAACACTAATTACAATTTCCTTTCTTTTTACACTTTGTTTCTTTTCAAACCCCATAGCCTCATTGGCATCTAGTTCCCAATATGGAACCACCTTAAATACCTCTCTAACTTCCTTCAAAGCTCCATCATTATAAATACACACATATATCTATCTTTCTTTTCTTTTTATTTTCTTTTTTTTTCTTTTTTTCTGGAGCTTTCATAAATTCATATTAGCACTTTGAAGTATAAGCTCTTACCCTCACTGTATAACCTTACCCATTTCCATTTTCACCCACACCCCCAACTTAGGCTTTTAGCCTCATTCTTAATGTTCAAGGAGAAACGGGTTCAAAACAGGTAATTATTTTACAAAAGGGAAAGGTTTGTAATGAGGAGGCCAAAGAAAAGTTTAAAGGCTCGAATAGGGTACTAGTGATATTATTTATGCCCAGGTAGGCTTGAAAGGCTCAAGAGGTTTCACAAATAAAACAAAGAATGCCTAAGATCATCTCTCCAACTAAGTGTAATTATAATAGGCGTCGAAAAACCAACCGGGCAAGTTCTAGATGGCAGAAGCAAACACAAGAACTATCTATACAAAGAGCTCACACACATGGCACACAAACTGTTTGGTTAACATAGTTTAAAGCCTTAGAGTTAACATTTGGCAATTCAAGGCTTTCATCATATATAAATACATGACTCTAGGTAGACATAGAGTCACAGAGTGAGCCTCAAGTTCACACAGTTGATCTGTTGAAAGGGTACAATCTATATACAGACACACATGCTTGATACTAGACAATTGCACCATCCCGGTCAACATGTTTCATTTTACTTTCCTGGTTCTACTATTACACCCTTGAAAAAGAACCCGGCAAAGAAAAAATAAGGGGAATTTTATTTCTAATTACTAAAGATGAAAAACTTTCTACTAATTAAAGACAACATATATACAAAAATCATGAAGCACTAGTATATATTTTACAGTTACTAATATCGCAAAAAAAATTAAAATAATACAAATCACATATACAGATAGGCTACCACCCCCAATCGAAAGCATGCATTGTCCCCAATGCATCAGAAAATAAAGTAGAGTTCAAGGGGCTCCCTGGGGCGCACTAGCGCTCTGGGAATCAGTAGCCGGTGGACCCTCTGCAGCTGAAGGAGGGATTTTGGACTGGACGGGAGCTGGTGTTGGGGCTGCTGAGCTGCTAGCCTCACCCACTGATGGCTGAGTGGCTAATGGATCTGCATGGGCGGCCACATCTGCTAGCGAGTGTTGTATGGCCCGTTGAATATTTGCGTGCTCCTCATCCTCCACTGTGGGAGCAGCAATCTGTTTGCCCTTTTCCTAAGGGCCTTCATCCTCGTCGGACCATGAGTCGTCCTCCTCTGCCTCTTCACCTTCTAACTCTGATGAATGTCCAGATGTCTCCTCATCATCAATATCAACATGTACCGGAGGAGCTGGAGGTTAAGACATTCTGGCAGACTGAGGTGCAATGTCTGCTATCAGAGCTGTGAAGTCTAAACCCAGGTCTGGTGCAGCCGTGTCTGCACCTTGCTCACCCTCTTTGGGGAGGAGGGATGATAGGTCGAACTCCAAATTTTGCATTTTTTGGAGTTCGGTCTTCATAGATGCCACATCCTCCCTCAGCTGAGGTAAACCCCTAACCTCACCTCTCTCGATCTGTTCAACCCTGAACTCGAGCTTGTGCAAGCGATCCCCAAACAATGTTTGTTGTTGTTAGAGAGCTATCACTGACATTTGTATTGGAGTCAGGGCTTGTTTGATAAGGTTTGGAAGGGTTTTAAGAGTTGGTCCACCTTGGCATTGGCATGCTATGCAATGAGACCAAGTCTTGAGAGGGCTGGTAGTGTAGACAAAGGTTGGCCGGTGGTGGACTGGAATGCAGGCTCTGTAGCAGAAGTGGAGGCCTCTGGATCTTGGGGAGGTATGGGAGTCTGGGAGTCAAGGTCCTGGAGTGGGGTCTCTGGTGGGGCAGCAGCCTCACTGATACGAGTGATGTCTATATCCCTCATTTCCTTTCTTGTTTTATCCGATTGTGGCATGAGAGGCACGTTCACAACTTTACAGAGGGCTGTGATCAAACTCGGAAATGACAGTGAGGTGGCACGCTGCGTTGCCCAGATACCAATCTCTTGGAAGATTAGATTCCCCACATCGATTTTGATACCGACCATGATGCACGCAATGTGAAGGGCTTTCTCAATGCTTATATCAGTCTCGTTTCTGGACAGTATCACACGGGAGGTGACGAAGCTCAGCCAAAATCGACCCTCCCTTGTGAGGTCCTCCTTATATATTTTCTTTCCAGGATTTATCCAAGCAGGAGTCCCTTTTGCAATAACGGACGCTATCCACCCACGTTCGTTCTCTCGATTTGAGTACTTGGCATCGTACTCGGCTGTGCCTGATTGCCAATCGGGGAAGTATATTTCATTAATTTCTTCGCTGTTGCAGA
The DNA here is from genome assembly GCA_002018475.1 of Nicotiana obtusifolia. Taxonomy (NCBI): domain Eukaryota; kingdom Viridiplantae; phylum Streptophyta; class Magnoliopsida; order Solanales; family Solanaceae; genus Nicotiana; species Nicotiana obtusifolia. Next base: position 7,227 of record MCJB01048416.1, on the reverse strand, counting down.
ACACATTCTTTCCCCAAACCAGTACAATGCCAGTGAATACTTTGTTACGTTTGTGGTGCACCGTTCTGGAAGCACCATAGGATGCATAGAACTCTAGGACCAGTGACTCGTTGAATTCCTTAGGTGCCTCAGTGAAGCACTCCCATTTTCTCGCTTTTACGTTGTCGAGAATATGGGGGTACTGTTCTTGGAGTCCATTTACGCTCAACTGCTTTTCATCCAAGATTTTTCTTTTGATCAGCCCCTCTCTAAACAGTGTCCTGGAGCCTTCGACCCCAAATCAGAGATGAAAGTCATCTCCATGCTTCCTTCTAGCCTCAGCCAGTAGATTGACTTCGGGCAAGAGGTCCTCCTCGTCAGACTGGGAGGTGCTTGGCATAGTTGGTTCCGTTCGTACACGTTTTGGATGTGACGTGTTACGACCGGATGATGGCCTTTTTCTTGCGAGATGCTTGTTAGGTGCCATATCTGTATAAGGGTAAGATGTAAGCGACATTATAAGCAATAGAGAAAAGAAAAACAAAAAGAATTAACAAAAAATAAACTGAATGCTACATGGTTTGCGGTCGCATAACCTCTATGCGGTCCGCAAACTGGTCGCAATCTTGACTATGGCATACTAGACTTCAGTCTGCGATGGAGTCTGCGATCGCATATCCACTATGCGAATCGCATAACCATCGCAGAAAGTTCATGCACACAGACAATTCAGAAAAACACAAGTGCGATTGCAAATCCACCGCAAAGTGAGATATGCGATCGCAAACCCTACGCAGATGTCCTGGTGTTAACAAGGTGTTCTGCCCCCGTTTGCTGTGTCTTTGCAGGTCGCATAGCAGTTATGCGACCGCAAAAGGCACCACATTTATCATCTTCTTCAGGTGCCTAGGGTTTTAGGGATGCGGCGAAAATGCGAACCACATTTTAATTTTGTGGGCCGCAAACGCATTTGGTTTCACAATTTAGTTCATCCCCCCATAAATGGAAACCCTAGATTTCTCTACCCATCACCCAAAAACTCCCAAGCATATACGATAGGCAACAGAACCTAACTTTCAAGACGAAAACTAAAGACAGAGCAAAGATAGGAGTTGAGTAGATTAGTACACGTACCAATGAAGAAGATTTCAGGAAGTATGGAAATTTTAACCAGGTCTTTGTCATTGGTAAGCTTGGATCTCTGTGTTCCTCCGATCTTTTCTTTTTCTGTTCGTTTTTCTGTTCTTTCTGTTCTTTTTTTTTTGTTTTATGCTGTATTGAAGGATTAAAAGATGAAAAAATGCAGAGCCTTACTGGCAATATGCGATGGATAAGTCACCGCATAACATAATATGTGATCGCATATGTGTTATGTGGTGAGTTCTGCTGAAAGGGTATAAATGCGAAGCAACATGCGATTGCATAGTGCAAATGCGGTCCACATAATGAACTACCTTGTCACATTTATGTCAACAATTTGAGCCAAACTCTCTGCTTCTGTTTGCGAGGCAAATTGCGATTGCATAGTTTAAATGCGATCCGCAAACTGGACTACCTTGTCACATTTATTTTATCATTTTGAGCCAAACTCTCTGCTTCAGTTTGCGATAGAAATACGGATCGCATAGTGCAAATGCGATCCGCAAACTGCATTACATTGTCGCAGTTTTGGCAACCATTTTATCCCAACTCTCTGCTTCAGTTTGCGATACAAATGCAGTTTGCATATTGCAAATGCGACCGCATTTGTGCAGCAACCGTCACATAGTAGTTTTTCTTCACTTTTTAGGCATTCTTTCCTAGTATTGTGTCCTTTTGGACTCCTGCATTCTAACACACCCTTCAAATAGCTTGAGGAAACCTATCTATCAAAAACTTAAAGAAATTTACAACAACAAACAAAAATAAATGTTACCACACATGGGTTGCCTCCCATGAAGCGCTTGATTTAACGTCGCGGCACGACGAAGTTAAGACTCCTCTGAATTTACTCCATGGTCGGGCATGGACCATCTTTTAGAGCCAGCTGCTCCACCAAATGCTTCTCACCATCTGATCCTAAGTAATGCTTGATTCTTTGACCATTCACTTTGAAAGTTCAGAGCCCATCCTCCGATACTAATTCTATGGCTCCAAAGGGAGAGACATCGACTACTTTGAAAGGACCAGACCATTTCGATTTTAGCTTGCCCGGAAATAACTTTAGTCTGGAGTTGAAAAGCAATACCAAATCACCTGCCTTGAATTCTCTTTTCAGGATCTTTTTATCATGGACAAACTTCATTCTCTCTTTATACACGGCTGCACTTTCCTAAGCATGGAGACGAAATTCCTCCATTTCATTCAATTGTGTTAGCCTCAAAGTTCTAGCTTCTGCCCAGTCCATGTTCAATCTTTTTAAGGCCCACATAGTCTTGTGCTCAAGTTCCACAGGTAGATGGCAAGCTTTTCCAAAAACTAGCCGATAAGGAGACGTAGCAATGGGAGTTTTATATACTGTGTGGTATGCCCACAGTGCATCATCTAGCTTCTTCGACCAGTCGGTCCTGTTTGCATTAACCATTTTTGCTAGAATGCTCTTTATTTCCCGGTTAGAAACTTCCACTTGACCGCTTGACTGCGGATGATAGGGTGTGGCTACCTTGTGCTTGACACCGTACTTTTCAAGGAGAACTTTGAAGGCTTTGTTGCAGAAATACGACCCCCCATCACTAAGAATGGCTCTGGGAGTGCCAAACCGAGTGAAAATGTTCTTCTTTAAAAATGTGGTCACACTCCGTGCCTCATTGTTTGGTAGGGCAATTGCTTCTACCCACTTGGACACGTAGTCCACAGCCACTAAAATGTACTTCATCCCGCATGAGCTTATAAAGGGGCCCATGAAGTCAATTCCCCAAACGTCGAAGATTTCAATCTCCATCACGAAATGCATTGGCATTTCATGCCTCTTAGAGATTGAACCTTGCCTTTGGCATTGGTCACAAGCCTTAACCAATTGATTAGCATCTTGGTAGATCGAAGGCCAATAGTAACCACATTCCAAAACCTTCGCCGCTATTCTATTTCCCCCATGATGACCCCCAACCGGTGAGTCATGACAAGCCTTTAGAATTTGCATCATTTCTTCTTCTGGCACGCATCTTCTGATGATGTTGTCCGCACAAACACGAAACAAGAAAGGCTCTTCCCAGTAGTAATTCCGGCAATCTCTCAAGAACTTCTTCTTATGATATGACTCCAACCCTTCCGGAATAAGGTCACTAACTAGGTAGTTAGCGACGTCGGCATACCAAGGAGCAAAAGTATTGGATAAGGCCAGTATGTGTTCATCTGGGAATTCATCATTGATTTCCAGATCTCCCTTTGGTCTCCTAGCTTCTTCAACTCTTGAAAAGTGATCCGCCACTTGATTTTGAGTTCCTTTCCGATCCTTTACTTCAAAGTTGAACTCTTGCAGCAACAAAACCCATCGAATCAACCGAGGCTTTGCATCCTTCTTTGCCATGAGATAGCGAAGAGCTGCATGGTCCGTGTACACTATCACTTTGGAGCCCAGCAAATAAGCACGGAACTTCTCAAAAGCATAAACTATGGCCAGTAGTTCTTGTTCAGTCACTGTGTAGTTCATCTGCGCCCCATTAAGTGTTTTACTGGCATAGTAGATCGGGTGAAGAACTTTGTTGTGATGTTGGCCAAGCATTACTCCAATGGCTACACCACTGGCGTCACACATAAGTTCGAAAGGAAGTGACCAATTAGGTGTGACAATAATAGGTGCCGTGGTGAGCTTTTGCTTCAACTCCTCAAAAGCTTTGAGGCATTTCTCATCGAACACGAACTTGGAATCCTTCTCAAGGAGTTTTCATATAGGATTTGCAATCTTTGAGAAATCCTTGATGAAACGCCTATAGAATCCGGCATGCCCCAAAAAGCTGCGAACACCTTTGACGGAAGTGGATGGAGGAAGCTTAGAAATGATTTCTATCTTAGCCCCGTCTACCTCTATGCCATGCTTGAGATTTTATGTCCCAACACAATGCCTTCATCCACCATGAAGTGGCATTTCTCCCAATTCAGCACAAGGTTGGTCTCTTCACATCTCTTGAGCACTTGTTTAAGATTACTAAGACAATGCTCAAAATACTCACCGACCACCGAGAAATCATCCATGAAGACCTCAAGAAAATCCTCCATCATGTCGGAGAAGATGGACATCATGCATCTTTGAAATGTGGCCGGAGCGTTGCATAAACCGAATGGCATCCGGCTAAAAGCAAATGTTCCATAGGGGCATGTGAATGTCATCTTATCTTGATCCTCCAATGCTATGCTGATCTGATTTCCGGAGTATCCATCAAGGAAACAATAGAAGGACTTTCCCGCTAGCCGATCAAGCATTTGATCAAGAAAAGGCATAGGGAAATGGTCCTTGCATGTAGCACTGTTGAGTTTCCGATAGTCCATGCACACCCACCAGCCGGTTACCGTTCTTGTTGGGATAAGCTCGTTTTTATCATTTGTAATCACAGTCATGCCTCCTTTTTTTTCGGCACGCATTGCACCGGGCTCACCCACGAACTATCGGCAATGGGGTACACTACCCCGGCATCCAACCATTTGATTATTTCCTTCTTAACTACTTTTTGCATTGACGGGTTCAACCGTCGTTGGTGTTCCACACTCGGTTTGGTCCCACTTTCCAATTGAATCTTATGCTTGCAAATTCCAGCAGGGATCCCACGAATGTCTGCAATTGTCCATCCAATGGCTTGCCTATGCTCCTTCAAGACTTTCAACAATTGTTCCACCTGCACATCATTCAACAAAGAAGAAACAATTACTGGTAAAGTATCATTTAAGCCAAGAAATTTATACCTCAAGTGCGGAGGAAGTGGTTTGAGCTCTAGTTGTGGTGGCTCAATAATAAATGGTTTTGCGGGAGGTGTAGATCTATTCTCCAAATCGAGAGAGAGCTTTGGTGGAGCATAAGAGTAAGAACCATGCCCCTCCAATGCATTTACCGACTCCATAAAACCATCCATATCCTCACCGTCAAAGTTCACCAAGATAGCAGCTAATGCTTCCCCGAGGCATTGTTCTTCCATCTTACTTTCAACAGCATCTTCCACCTCGTCAACAATATCAATCACCGAAATGCTCTCATACTCATTCGGTAGCTTCATACCCTTACTTGCTTAGAATGTAACCTCTTCATTATTCACTCGGAATTTGATTTCATTCCGTTCCGAATCCATAAGTGCTCTCCCAGTGGCTAGGAAGGGTCTCCCCAAGATAATAGGGATTTCTTTGTCAACAACGCAGTCAAGAATTACAAAATCAGCAGGTATATGAAACTTTCCCACTTTCACAATCACGTCATCAACAATTCCAACCGGTCTCTTGATAGAATGATCAGCCATTTGCAACCTCATACTTGTTGGCCTTGGCATACCTAATCCCGCTTTTTTGTAGATGGCAAGCGGCATTAAGTTGATGCTAGCCCCATTGTCACAAAGGGCCTTTGCAAAATCACGCACCCCTATAGTGCAAGGATAGTAAAGGCTCCCGCGTCTTCTTTCTTCTGAATGGGGTTTGTAGCAATAATAGAACTAACCCGGTGAGTCATATTCACCACCTCATTCTTGGTGGTTCTCTTCTTTGTAATCAAATCTTTTAAGTATTTAGCAAAACCAGGCATTTCTTGAAAAGCTTCCAAGAATGGTATGTTCACCGATAACTGCTTGAGAATGTCATAAAACTTCTCAAACTTGCTATCATCAACTCTTCTTGCTAGTCTTTGAGGAAAAGGAGGAGGAGGTCTAGGAATAGGCGGAAGAATTTGAAAAAGGAGTTGAAGTTGAAGATCCGAATGCTGCTGAAGTTGAGAAAACTCCGGAAGTTGTGCAAGTTCAAGAAGAGACCCGAGAAGGAGTAAAGGAAAAGGCA
>MCJB01048415.1:33246-46314 GCA_002018475.1 Nicotiana obtusifolia | reverse complement strand
GGATTCCTAAAGGGTTAGGGAGAGGGGATTGGTCTTCTCCAAACTAAAGTAAGAAAGCTTCTAAAGCTTCCTCCTTCCACAAATTTCGAAATTCTTTCTTAATTTCACTACTTCTAACTAGTAATTCTTTGGTAATTTTCCTACTTAAGTAATTACTAATCTTGGAGCTTGAAGGACCTCGTGCTAAAACTCAGAATTTCCACTTTCGTAGATAATTCTTGGCTTCTTGTGCTCACCTAAAAAGTTGTCCGCCTATCGAGTCACATAGCTTCACTCACCCCGAAGAAAACTATTGATCTTGTGAACTTGAAAGGTCGCTAAGGAACTTGGTCAATTAGAGGAAGCCAATTTGAAGACAAGTGTGAAATCCTACCCAAGAAAAAAATTGAGTGAACCCGAGAGTCATTCAAAAAGTGAGAGAGAGAATTTTAACTAACCTTAAGACAATCTCTAGTCTTGTTTCTTTTGTAGGTACATGGCTACGGAAGGAGAAACGGTTGTGACTGACATTACTTGTGCCGACCTCTTGGCCGAAGTAAGGGCAATTAGCGCTCGATTGGCCGACCTCTTGGCCGAACTGGTAACGATTCCACCGTTAGACCCGAGCAGTTCGTGGAGTTAGCTCACCAAAACGAGCAGAGGGACGGAGGTGCTCAAAATGTCAGGATCATGAGGATTCCCCCGGGTGTCATACCACCATTAATGCCAGCCCGGAGAAACATAGCACCCCGTAGGGGATATGAGAGCTGCCCGAGAGGATGATCAGCCAGAGTTCGACGAATTTGAAGATGATGATTTGGGGCCATGGAATCCGAGAGTAGGACAAAGGAATGGAGGTCGAGACTACGTGGGAAGACGTGGTTATGATCATGGTCCAAGAGAGAGGCTTAGAGGTTTTGGTGGAAGGAACTTAAAGTGTGAGTTTGATGAGTATGCTGAGCAATATGGGGATTTCCAACCAAACTTACCAAACCAAGGGGGACGAGACCATGTCCGAGATAGTGGGTTGAACAACATCAAGGTTACTATCCCTGCTTTCAAAGGAACTAGTGATCCTGACCGATTTTTAGAATGGAAACGTCAAGTTGAGCGGATATTTGAAATTAATGATATGTCTGAGGAGAAGAAGGCTACATATGCCATTGCTGCTTTCGAGTCCTATGCTTCGACTTGGTGGGAGGCTGAGAAAAGATCCAGAGTTAGACATAACCAACCAGCATGCATAACATGGGTGGAATTGAAGCAAATAATGACTCGTAAATATGTGAACCCACGGCACAAGCAAGAACAGTTACGGAAGTTGTATGATTTGAAACAAGGGTTGAAGTCCATGGAGGAATACTATGATGACTTTGAGAAGATTCGTCTATCACTTGACATGGAAGACGAAGAAGAAGAAGAGGCTATTATCCGATTCAAGAATGGGTTGAATTATGATATCTCCAATCAGTTGAGGCTACATGTGTTCATTGCTCTTCATGATGTGTTCTTAGCTGCCATTGAAGCCGAAAAGATGATTAAAGAAAGCTGGGCAGCTCGATATAGAGAGGGTTCCGATTCCACTATCATACGTCGAAACAAAGAATGGAAGACGCCGAAAACTGGGGGAGCAAGCCAAACCCGAGAGCATATAGCAAGCCAAAACCGAGAGCCTAAGAAGCTAGCCCAAGCTGCGGCACCTGGAGTTGACCCTAAGGGGTCCGGAGGTAATTCTAAGACTCAACTCAATTCTCCTAGCGCATCTTCTTTTCAGTGTCACAAATGCAAAGGGTATGGACATTTTGCTAAGGATTGTCCAACACGGAGGACCATGTTCATTATTGATGATGGAACTGTGTGTGAAGAAGAAAGTGAAGAGGAGATTGAGGAAGATCAGGGGGCAGAATTGGTTGAGTGCAGCAAGGAAGAGTTAGAAAAAGCAGATATGAATATGTTCTTAGTAGTAAGTAGGAACTTGAGCACTATGAACGTACAGGAGGAAGGAGATGTGTAGCGTGAGAACTTGTTTCATGCTAGATGTAGGGTGAAAGGAAAGGTTTGCTCGATGATAATAGATTCCGGAAGTTGCACTAATGTAGTAAGCCACACGTTAGTGACTCAACTTAGTATACCTACGAGGAAACATCCCCATCCTTATCGATTGCAGTGGTTGAGTGAATGTGGTCAAATAAAGGTAGTAAAGCAGGCACTCATTAAGTTCAAGGTGGGAGCTTATCAGGATGAAATCTTGTGCGATGTGGTGCCTATGCAGGTGTACCATTTACTATTTGGCAGGCCTTAGCATTTTGATAGATATGTTTATCATGATGGAAGGGCCAACACTTATATGGTCAAGCTGGAGGGCAAGAGTTATATATTTAAGCCCTTAACACTGCAACATGTTAGTGATGATTACAAACGCATGCGGGAGCTGAAAGAGGCGGCTAGTCCAATAGAGACCAAAACCGAAGCCGTGAGCGCTGCTAGCACATCGACCCTGCCAGATAATATACATGCCATGATGCAACTAGGTGAGTATCTGGTAGGTAATGATAGTTCTAACTCTTAAATTTTCTAATTCATAATGGTGTTTACTTGAGTTTTAATGATGAAGTTTCTACTAACGTTCACCCCTTGCCTAGTGTTGTTGATTATGTTTTGCAGGAATATGTGGACATGTTTGCCCCGCGAGTTGGTCCATTCCAAGTGTTGCAAGAGATCAATAATAATGCCTATGTTATAGACCAACCTGGTGAGTATAGTGTTTCTAAGACATTCAACGTTTTTGACTTAACTCCTTGTGTTGCAGGTAGTGCAATTTTGAAAAATGAATTTGGTTCGATTTCAAGGACGAAATCTTCTCAAGAAGGGGAGAATGATGCAGGCCAACCTGATCAAGCTACGTTGATGTCTTGGAAGAAGCTACATTCATGCTATGATTGCGCAATGATGGGAGAAGTGGGTAGCATGGTGGATAAGACAAGAAAAGGCATTGGTTAGCCTTGGAGAAGAGCCAAGCGTTCACAAATCATGTGTTGGACGAAATATTTGTGGATGATGTACATTTGTTCTTATGTTGTATTATTGTGTTGCTATGGAAGAAATTAATTCTTACTTGTTTGGTCTTACGTGACTATTCTTTAAATTAGCCAAATTGTGGCCTTTTTATTAATTAGTTGTTTCCTAGTTGATTTAGGCTAACTAGTTATTCTTTTCCTAGTTGAATTAGGTAAAGGCTCATTCTATATAAGCCTAAACACTTCATTATTTTGACACCTTTTTTTGACATTATTTTTCAATCATAAAATGGCAGCACATTGCTCCCAAAATCGTGTGAATTAACTTGTCCAATTTTGGTGTGATTCAAAATTGAACTCATTTCTTTGTTTGATCGAACAGTTTGTAAGATCATCATTATCTGGAGGGTCATTCGTATAGCATAGGTACTCCTTGATTTCATCAAGAAGGTAAGTACACTAGTTCCTACTTGTTGTCTTGATAATTCATAGAGCGTCTTGCTTCTATCCTTTGTTTTCTTGTTTTCGCGTTTTATATTGCATCAGTTGGTATCAGAGCAATTATATTGCATCACAGAACCAGGAAGACCTCTACTGCTTTATTTGTCCGTGTTAGATGGGGCCTTTGGTTGCGTTCTGGGACAACATGATGAAAGTGAAAGTAAAGAGCAGGCGATATATTATCTGAGCAAGAAATTCACGCCTTATGAAGCTCGATACTCTTTCTTGGAATGCACCTGCTGTGCTTTGACATGAATAGCTCAAAAGTTGAGACATTATTTCTGTGCATACACCGCATATCTCATATCAAGGATGGATCCGCTAAAATACATCTTTCAGAAACCCATGCCTATCGGTAAGTTAGAAAAGTGGCAAATATTGTTGAGTGAGTTCGACATTGTCTACATAACTTAGAAGGTTGTCAAAATGCAAGCATTGACAGATCATTTGGTAGAAAATCCCGTAGACGGAGAATACGAACCATTGAAAACATATTTTCCTGACGAGGAGGTGTCGTTCATAGGAGAAGATATCACCGAGGCATATGATGGTTGGAGGATGTTCTTCGACGGAGCGACAAACATTAGAGTAGTAGGTAACAGAGCTGTCTTAGTATCAGAAACCGGTCAACAATATTCGGTATTCGCAAAACTTAGGTTTCCATGCACCAAAAATATGGCGAAATATGAGGCCTGCATCCTGGGACTCAGATTGGCCATAGACATGAACGTTTAGGAACTACCGGTAATCGGAGATTCAGATCTTTTGGTGAACCAGGTTCTAGGGGAATGGGCTACGAAAAACATCAAAATATTACCATATTTGCACTGTGTACAAGAGCTGATCAAGAGGTTCACAAATATAGAATTAAAACATGTTCCAAGGATTCAAAATAGGTTTGCAGATGCACTAGCCACTTTGTCTTCCATGATACAACACCCGGATAAGAATTTGAGCGATCCTATCCCAATAGGAATTCATAAGCAGCCGGCTTATTGTGCTCATGTTGAAGAAGAGACTGACGGAAATCCGAGGTTCCACAACAATAAGAAGTATTTGGAAAAGGGAGAATACCCAGAGGGTGCTATACATACTCAAAAGCGCATGTTTCACATATTAGCCAACCATTTCTTTCAAAGTGGAGGAATTTTGTATAAAACGACTCCTGACTTGGGATTACTGCGGTATTCCAAGGAGGCGTCTAGATTGCTCGAGGAAATACATGCCGGAACTTGTAGACCCCACATGAATGGTTTCGTTCTGGACAAGAAGATATTAAAATCAGTGTATTTCTGGATGACTATGGAAATAGTCTTCATGAAATATGTTCAAAAGTGTCACCAAATGCCAGATACATGCTGGTATGATACGAGTGCCGCCCCACGAACTCAATGCAACGAGTTCGCCCTGGCCTTTCTAGCTTGGGGTATGGATATCATTGGACCAATCGAACTCGCTACTTCAAACGGACATAAGTTCATTATGGTGGCTATAGACTACTTCACAACATGGGTTGGAGTCGCATCTTATAAAGCTGTAACTAAGAAGGTTGTAACGGATTTTGTTCGAGACCGCATCGTTTGTCGATTTGGAGTACCACAGTCGATCATTACCTACAATGCCGCCAATCCCAACAGCGACTTGATGAAAGGCATGTGTGAAATCAAACCTCCACAGCATACAAGCCGCAAATGAACGGAGGCGTAGAATGGCACGAGAAGCTACCGCTTGCTTTACTCGGGTATCGCACCAATGTTCATACATCAACTGGGGCAACTACCTATTTACTAGTTTATGGTACTGAAGCTGTTATTTCTGTCGAAGTGGAAATCCCTTCTTTAAGAATCATATAAGAAGTTGAGCTCAGCGATGCCGAATGGGTACGAAGCCGGTATGAACAACTAGCTCTCATTGATGGAAAAAGAATGAACGTGGTATGTCACAGTCAACTCTACAAGAATAGAATGACAAGAGCTTTCAACAAAAAGGTCAAGTCAAGGAAATTCACGCCGGGGCGGTTGGTACCAAAGCTAATCATCCTACATCAGGATGAAGCAAAGGGGATATTCTCACTCATGTGGCAAGGCCCTTACATGGTTCACCGGGTATTGACAGGAGGAGCACATATACTCACAGAGATGGATGGAGAGATTTGGCCAAAACCCATCAATTCTGATGCAATCAAGAGATATTATGTTTAACATTTGTTTGCACTTTCTATTTGATATAACTGAACTACGCTTGACCTGATTACCATTTAAGAGGAGATACGTTGGCAGCCCTGTGGATTCGATCACATCATAATAAAATTTCCAGTTCTCTATGGTCAAAAATTGGGGCAAGGTCTCGAATTTGCCTAATCTCATCACGTTTGGAACCGCCAAAGAATGTATTGCCAGAAGTATGCATTAAAACTAGGGCAGAATTTTGAGGAGGATCCTTAAAATTCCCAAGCAAGGAAGTTGCAACTTCTCAAACGCGTTACAGTTGCCAGTTCATCAAATTTATTTGATCTCATGCATTATCACATATTTCAAACAACTACATTGTCATAAATAATTTATCAAATGCATGTTTTTCGAAAATTTTGTTTCTATAGTAGCCAGACGTTACCCGAGGTGATTCAAGTAGGGCCTCCAGACAAAAGCAAAGGCGAAACAAGGAATTGAGAGCACGAACCAACCCTTCCCCCGCAAAACTCACGAATTTTATTTGAATGCAGGCATAATGAACATAACAGGAACGTCCATAAATACATACACAGAGCAAGATCACTATCCTCATATCGACAAAGTATGCTAAACACAAACACATCAAGCTAAGAAATGATTTATCCTCTCGCACTTAGTCATTGCTTTTTCTCAGATAGGGCTAAGCACTGGCCTCATCATTGAATAAGGCCAAGCATTGCCTTTCCTTGCATGAAGCTAAGCATTGCTTCTGCTACTGCATGAGGCTAAGCACTGCCTCCATTATTGCATAAGGCTAAGCACTGCCTTCCTTCGCATGAGGCTAAGCATTGTCTCCACACCTTGCATGAGGCTAAGCACTGCCTCCATTATTGCATAAAGCTAAGCACTACTTTGAGTGTGGTGATACCCTAAGCACTACTTTGAGCCAGTCTCAGCAGCCACCCCCGTCGAGAGCTTGCTTTGAGTCTGGTGATACCCGTCACATGGTTAGAGACTGCCCTAGACTCAAGAGGGTTACACCTCAACAGACTACCCAGGCTCCACAAATTCAGTCTAGTCCACAGACTTCTCAGGCCATGGTTGCTGCCCCAGTTGCCGCTCCACCCGCACAGCCAGCTAGGGGTGGGTGACAGGAGGGTAGAAGTTCCCCTAGAGGGGTAGGCCATGCCAGATTCTATGCTTTTCAGGGTTGGACAGAGGGGGTTGCTTGAGAGGCAGTCATTACAGGTATGGTTCCGATTTGTCATAGAGATGCATCAGTACTATTTTATCCAGGATACACTTATTCATATATGTCAACTTACTTTGCCCCTTACTTGGATATATCTTGTGATTCTTTGAATTCTCCTATTTATGTGTCCATGCCTGTGGCAGATTTTATTGTTGTGGGCCGTGTGTATCGTCCATGTTTAGTTGTTATTGGTGGTTTTGAGACCAAAGTTGATCTATTGTTACGTAGTATTGTACACTTTGATATTATCTTGGGCATGGATTGATTGTCGTCCTATCATGCTATTATGAATTGTCACGTTAAGACTGTGAAATTTGCTATGCCAGGTTTGCCATGGTTAGAGTGGAGGGGTGTGCATTGGATTATGTTCCTAGCAGGGTAGTGTAATCTCTAAAGGCTCAACGTATGGTTGAGAAGGGGTGTGATGCTTATCTAGCCTTTGTGAGAGATGTCAATGCTGGTACTCATACCGTTGAGTCAGTCCTCGTAGTAAGAGATTTTCCAGATGTATTTCCAGCGGATCCTCCGGGCATGGTGCCCGATAAGTATATTGATTTTGGCATTGACTTGTTGCCGGGCACTCATCCCATTTCTATTCCACCATATTGTATGGTCCCAGTGCAGTTGAAGGAGTTAAAGGAGCAGTTGCAAGAGTTTCTTGATAAGGGTTTCATTCGACCTAGTGTGTCACCTTGGAGTGCTCCGGTCTTGTTTGTGAAGAAGAAGGATGGTTCTATATGCATGTGTATTGATTTTTGCCAATTGAACAATGTTACAAATAAGAACATGTATCCATTGGCGCGCATTGATGGCTTATTTGATCATCTAGAGGGGACCAGAGTGTTCTCAAAGATTGGTTTGCGGGCAGGTTAACATCAGCAAAAGATTCGGGATCCAGATATTCATAAAAACTGCCTTTAGGACTCGGCATTGTGATGCAGGCCAACCTGATGATGATACGTTTAAACCTTTAAGACTATTCACGAGAAGTCAAGCTAAAGAGCTTCATGATGCACAATTGATGGTGAAGAAGAGCCAAGCGTTTGGCGTGTGATGTTTGTTAATGTGTTGAGATTATTGTGTAGTTATGGAAGACATTAATTCTTACTTGTTTTGGAATCCTGCGTAACTACTTCTTAAACTTAGCCAAATTGTGGCCTTTTTGTTAGTTATTTGTTTCCTATTTGATTTAGGTTACTAGTTATTCCTTACCTATTTGAGTTAGGTAATGGCTCATTCTATATAAGCCTAAACACTTCATTATTTTTTGGACTTCTACATCAATTTTATAAGAAACTTTCGGCCAAGCCTTTGTGCTTCCAACGTGTGACTTTAACTTGGCCAATTTTGGTGTGGTTCAAAATTGAACTTGTTCCTTTGTTTGATCGAACAGTTTGCAATACCATGTTTTCTTGAGGGTTGTTCGTATAGTATAGGTACTCCGTGACTTCATCAAGAAGGTAAGTAGACTTCCAAACTGGCAAGCAGACTTCCAAGGGGACCCTTTCATACTCTTCAACCACAAACTCAGAAGGCTAAAAAGAGCCTTAACACTCTGGAGAAAAGCAACATATGGTGACATCTTTCAAAATATAACAAGCATGGAAGAAGTAGTTCTAGTACATGAAAGACAATTTGAAGAAAGACCAACTGCTCAAAACAGGGAAAGACTGCAAAAGGTGCAAGCACAAATGATCAAGTACCTAGCTATTGAAGAACAATTCTGGAAGCAAAAAGCAGGAATGGCCTGGTTCAAAGATGGGGACAGAAACACCAAATTCTTCCATGCCCTCGTCAATGGCAAAAGAAAAAGGCTTCAGCTAAACAGAATTCAAAACAGTGCAGGTAATTGGATTGAGGAAGAGGAACAAATAGTGGAAGAAGCCATCAACTTCTTCAAGGATCAATTCACAGAAAAAACCACTCCCACTGATTTTAGAATCCTTGAAAACATTCAGCAATTTATTGATGTACAACAAAATGAAGAACTGATTAAAATCCCAACAAAAGAGGAAACCAAAAAAGTTGTTTTCAGTCTAAATGGGGACAGTGCAGGAGGGCCAGATGGTTTCACAGGGCTTTTCTATCAAACATGCTGGGAAATCATTTGGGATGACATCCAAAGTATGGTTGCTGCTTTTTTCACAGGAAGACAACTACCAAATGTGTCACACAAACTTGGTGCTGATACCTAAGAAGAAAGAGATAGAGACATTCTCTGATTTGCGACCCATAAGCCTTAGCAACTTTGTCAACAAGATCTTCTCCAGAATACTACATGAAAGGATGCTGGGCATACTACCTACTCTCATTTCACAGGAATAAGCAGGATTTGTCAAAGGTAGAACTATAGTGGAAAATGTCCTATTAGCACAGGAAATCATAACTGACATAGGACAAAGAACAAGAGCAGGGCCAAATGTAGTCGTCAAGCTAGACATGACCAAGGCATTTGATCGATTGTCCTGGCTATTCATGACTAAAGTTCTAAGAAAAATGGGATTCAATGAAATCCTCATTGGCATGATCTTTGATATTATGGGCAACAACTGGTATTCAATTCTCATCAATGGTCAGCCTCATGGTTTCTTCAAATCGATAAGGGGAGTCAAACAGGGAGACCCTCTATCTCCAACATTGTTTATCATAGCAGCAGAAGCCCTTTCTAAAGGTTTGAATGCACTTCATCAAAATCCTTATTTCAGAAGTTTTGGAATGCCCATAAAGAGTCCAAAAATCAACCACCTGGCTTATGTAGACATGATCATCTTCACATCCTCAGATGCCACCTCCTTACTGCTGATAATGGAGGTTCTAAATGCATATGAAACAGCCTCAGGACAACTGGTCAACATAACAAAATCAGCTATATTCTTGCATCACTCAGCCAACGCTGAAGTAGTAACAAAAGTGGAAAGAATTACAGGCATTGGAAGACAAGACTTTCCATTCACCTATCTTGGCCGTCCAATGCACTACTCCAGGAAAAGGATCGTATACTACCAAGACATAGTCAATAAAGTGTAGGACAGACTCCAATCCTGGAAAGGAAAATTGCTCTCGATTGGAGGCAGAGCTATCTTGATCAAACATATGTTGCAAAGCATGCCAGTGCACTTGCTATCAGCAGTAAATCCTAAAAGCAAGTAATCAAAAATCTGCACAAGCTCTTTGCACAATTCTTCTGGAGCAACACAGTTGGAGGAAACAGCAGACACTGGTCCTCATGGAATAATCTATGCATTCCTTGTGAAGAAGGAGGAGCAGTGTTCAGATCTCTACATGACATGTCCAAGGCAATTTTCTGCAAACTATGGTGGAAATTCAGAACTAAACCTAGTGTCTGGAGTGCATACATGTGCCAAAAACACTGTAAAACACTAAATACAGTAATAGTTCCTTGGAAAAGAGGATCACAAACCTGGAACAAAGTGTTAGAATGTAGAGAAATCATAGAACACCAAATTTCCTGGCAAATCAAACTGGGATCATCACTGTTCTGGTATGACAATTGGACCAATTTGGGAACACTATATTTCATAGTGCCAACAAACTTCCCAATTGATGAATCAATCCAGAATGTAAACAATGTCCTGCAAAATGATGACTGGAACATGCAACAGCTGTCAGAAGCTCTGCCACAGCAGATTGTGCAACACATAACAACCTCATTAAGGCCACCAAACATGGAACACACTTTTGACATCCCATTTTGGATGCTGCAAAATCAAGGTCAATTCACAGTTAAAACAGCTTGGGAATACCTCAGGAAAAGGGAAAATCCAATAAGAGCTTATAGGATGATCTGGGTTAAAGGGCTTCCTTTCAAGATTGCCTTCTTCAGGTGGAGAGTCTGGAAGGCAAAATTGCCATTAGACGATCTCTTGAAAAGATGGGGATATCACTTGCCTTCCAAATGCTGGTGCTGCACTGAACCAAAAGAGGAAACCATGATGCACCTCTTCTTCACCTCCACCAATGCCACCAAGGTATGGAAGTACTTTCTACAAAGAGCAGGAATAGCAATGGAAGGGCTGACATTCCAACAAGCAATAACAAAATGCTGGACAGTACAAACAATCAACATAATCAAAGCAGTGCTGCAGGCTCTCCCCTCTTGCATTGTCTGGGAGCTCTGGAAAAGAAGGAATAGCTATAAACATGGGGAACCAATCACAACTAGAAGAGTCATATATCAAATCTCCACAACACTGCAAGCACCAGTCAACACTAGAAAACCAAGAATAAATGCTCCTTACAAATGGAGTGACCTCCTCCATATGCTGGAAAACCACACCCCAAAAATAAACTTCAGCAAAGTAGTGTGGGAATTCCCAAAGCCTGGATGGGTGAAGGTGAACACTGATGGAACATCAAAAGGAAATCCGGGAAGAAGCTCAATTAGATACTGTGTGAAAAATGAATCAGGGGACCTAATATAGCACTAGGCACAGAAATCACAGAAGGAACAAACACAGTAGCAGAAGCAACAGCCATCAAATAAGCACTGTGATACTGCATATCACAAGGTCTCACTCACATATGGCTACAGACAAATTCCATGCAGTTGAACAATATCATAAATGGCAACTGGAAACCCCCTAGGTGCAT
Source organism: Nicotiana obtusifolia (assembly GCA_002018475.1). Classification (NCBI taxonomy): domain Eukaryota; kingdom Viridiplantae; phylum Streptophyta; class Magnoliopsida; order Solanales; family Solanaceae; genus Nicotiana; species Nicotiana obtusifolia. The sequence continues at coordinate 34,783 of MCJB01048415.1, read as the reverse complement.
AATTGATCAAACAGAAGAAATTCTCCAACTAAAAGAATCCCTCACACTGATAACATCTCACATCTATAGGAAAGGGAACAAGCTGGCAGACTACCTAGCAAACCTTGCACTGGAGGTAGGAAGAATAGAGTGCCTGCAATTCAGCCAACTGGATATAGTAGCCAGAAAAATCTGAATGCTGATAAATCACAATGTCCTTACTTAAGAGTGAAAATAGCAAAATGACAAGTTGTAAGGGCATTGTAGGACAGGAAATGAACAAGGAGCACAAAAAGGAACAAAGAAGAATGAAAATCTGTTTCAATAGCAGAATGATCATAGTGTCAATTTACACTAATTATTACAGTTGGTTTGTCTTTGCAGGCAGGAATAGGAAGCAACTAGCAAGGGCTGAAAACACCAGAGGCAACAATGAAAAAAGAACTCAGGAACAACCTAAACAGATGCAACCTGAAGCATAGCAGATACATCACAAAGTCACAACAGAACAAACTGCATCATTCCCCCCCTCCCTGTTATCTTACAACTCTACTGATTCTTTTGCATGAACAAAGGCACTATCAAAGGCCTGGTAAAGAACCTGAAATCTACAGAGACTACAAAATCAAAGGACAGTGGCTCCAACAATCAAGACATCCACTGTTACAGAAACAATATGATTCAACCTCAATTGTGAACACATCTAAAGCAAAAGCAGAAAGATAAACAGAGTCAACAGATGACAGAAGGAAAGGGAGACAAGTCAGGAGAAATAAGCAGCCTCTAGCCCCAAAGCAATAGCACAGACCAACAGAGCAATGCACCTTCCTCAGAGATCACAAAATGCAAAAACTACCCAACTCAGCAACGGAAGCAGAGGAAACAGAAACAGTGACAATGCAGTAAAAACAACAAGAACTCCAGCAACTACTGTCAACTGAGCAGAACACAACTCACAAGCAAAAACAACACCGGCAAAACACAAAGGTCACCTATGCAGCACCAAATTAGGAAAGCAATGCAACAATCCTTCATTGTCAATACCAGCACCAACAATAACAGAAAAGACAACAACAACCATAAAAGCAAATGCAACAACACCAGTGCCACCATCAGTAACATCAGAGTCATCACTCGATCCACACATCTCAAACCTCCAAAACATTTATGCAATCATCAGCAACATCACCAGCAAGCACACAGAGGTAACAAATTTCTTAGAGGCAACTGTCCATATAAGATCAGGTTATTGGCGCAATTGCGTTGTGTGGTATTAGCACACACAGTGCTCAGTATAATCACAATTGCATCAATCACCATGTTCCTATATCAACAGTACTCCTCTCTGGATCACCACAATCCCCAAACATAAACACACTGACATCCCAGGCAATCCTCAATGGATCAACATTGGATCAATACTACATTGCAGTGCAAAGAGCAACAGGAAGATCAGCAATGGCATGATCAGTAAAGGCAACAGCAGTGCAAACATCAGGACCAAGATATCCAGTCACTTCAATGTTAATGCAGCAATAAACAGACCCCCCCCCCCCCC